>LPNX010640572.1:170586-190356 GCA_001517045.1 Pseudotsuga menziesii | reverse complement strand
ACATTCAAGATCCATTCCTTCTCCGTCGTAACTCAGTGGACCTCGATGAATATCTATTCTGATTTGGGGATTATTGATCATTCTCTCTCCATCTTCCCCACGAAGAGTGTCAGGCATTTTCTGAACAATTTTTCCACCAGTTAGTTCATCAGCGTGACCTGCGCCTCCACTAATTATTCCCTTTCCGTTTCCTTTGTCATCCTGGGAATTACTAAACCCTCCCATGAAAGAAGGGATTTCATCTTGTAGAGTCCTTTGAACTCCTGCTCTTAAGACTTCTGCAGGTCCATCGTTTGACGAATATTTTTCTTCAGTAGAACGGGCGGCAAAGTCTGAAGATGATGAACTTGAACTTGCAGCCATATTTCCAAAGACTTTTTCGGCAATGTGTTGGGAATTCCACTCGGGCGTGCTTCACAGAGTAAGAAAGAAAACCAACAATGTTAGAAAACAAGTTAAGGCATAATCATCAAATAAAACATAAACATAGTTAAATACCAAACTAGTCAAATTGAAGCGAGCGACGACATAGGTTTCATAGTTTTCCAGCCGACATTTTTCTCACTAATCTCCCAAACTTCCTGCCCACTCATAAGTCGTTAATCAAGTAGTGAGACAACAGTTTTGAAGCCGACATTATTCAACGTACATAAAAAATAGAAATATTTATTTTTTAATTTAAATTAATTAAAATTTACTTTAGAAAATAGAAAATTATTTAGTTTTTATTTAAATTAAAATAATTTGTTCTAAATTATAGTTTTACTTAATTTATGTGTTGATAAAGTTTTGTTGTTAAAATATTAGTTTATTTATAAAAAAAACTCAAAAAATAATAAATTAGGTCTTTTATTTTATTTTCAAAATGGTTTATTTTAATAAAACGACAAAATGAATAAATAAAAAACTTTATTTATGAAAAAGAAAGTAACCTTATAAGAAAAGCCAAATTTGTTTCCATTTTAACTCATTCCCTAAATTCTACTATTTTAACCTTGGAAAAAAACCACACCTTATGGATAATAATATAAAATCGTATTGTACATGGATCAAGGTCTTCTATCATCATAGAACAAACCCAAAAGAGGAGGGATATGCCCATCAATGTTACAAAGCATTACTGAAAAAGCTATATATAGTCTTCTACAAGATTCATACAATAAAACTATCAAAACTATATCTACCCTAGGTAAGAGATATGTTTTAATTATTGCTACCCTAGGTAAAAACCAAGGTCAAAAGTTGTCGTTGCATCATTAGCATTCTCCCATGTATGTCAAATATCTTCTCTCACTTGTATGCTAGCATTGGATTGTTAATTTGCTTGAGTGTTTCTTTCTATGTAAATATACACAAAAGTAGCAGTCTAAGAAAAATCCCACCAATTTGATAATCTCATTATATATGAGAATTAAGTGAATATTTATTTGGAGGTCTTTTCTTCTTGAATCAACCAATGGCTAACTTGGAGTCCCCAAAAAATTGAAACTATTGAACTTCTTTTAAAAAAGATAGAGATATTAAGAGCTTAAGGTCATCAACTCAAATTTGTTACTTATAGGTGGCCCCACTCTAGCTGCAACTTTATAGACAAAAAAAAATACTCCCAACACCACTCATCATTGGATTACCCTAAGTAACTCCATCAAAGTATAAGCAACGGAGAGATCTATTAATGGGCGCTTCCACAATGTTTTGAACTTTTTTGAGCGTATCCTCTTATGGGAAATCAGTAAGGACATCGAATCCTTTTAATACACAAACAAGTGGTGGATTCTAAAAAATAGCCTTATTTCTAGAGAGCCGAACTCCCTAGAGGAAAATAATAGGTAATGCCAAATGAACATGGTAAGCTAAGTTATTGGACTAAGCCTTGAGAGCTTAATCAAGTGAAGGACCATCCCAATTGAAAGGAATACCATAGACTTGTGATGCATCATCCCACCTAAATTTAATGAAAGAGAAGAGATAAAAAGATGTTCAATGGTCTCTTTATTAACTTTACACAAAGGACATAGCTATGACCACTCTAGAATTTTATAAGCATAGGATCCCATACTGAGATCTTGTTTGAGAAGGTAAGCCATAAAAAAACCTTAGTCTTAAGAGGACATTTATGCCTCCAAAATGTTGCATGCCACTAAGACAGATCTAGATTATCCTCTTCTTGTCGGATAACTAGGTAACCAATGTTGGTGGAGTAGGATGCCCCTTCTTCTTTCCTTGATCAAATTAGTGCATCCTCATAGCATTTCAAACTTATATGAATATCTTTTAACGGATTGATATACCCGTTGCATGAAACCTTATCCTCCTATCTCAAAATTCAGATCTTATGCATTAAGCCATTCTTGAGACAAAACACTAGTATTTGCTGGATCACTACTTTGATCCAAAGTAATAAAACCCTATTCTCTTAGACCTTCCACCAAAGTAATTGGAAGCATGTGATCCCCTCCACATCCTATCCCACTCCCACCTTTCTTCCATTTCCTATGTGGCATTCCAACAAGTCACCAAATACTAGAAAAGCTAGTAATAGTGCTTTCTACATAATAAATGCATTTCTTAAGGATTATCTTTGCTTCTTAATCATTCCTCCATTGATAAAGGGGATATATATTTATGATATACAACCAAAACCCATAATCATTCACCTTTCAGAACTTTCTGTACCCCTTTGGCAGTTAGAGTTGTTTTAAATCAATAAGGGTACTTTATACCCCATCCATCCATATCATTTGGCCTTGTAATTTTATTCCATGTAGCCCAGTGTAATGAGAAACCCTATTTACAAGAATTCCATACAAAATTGTAGCTAAGCTTCCTAATTTGGTCCAAAGTGCTAATAGGAACGTATTCCAAAGACACCCAATACACATAAACAGATTCCATAACTGATTTCACCAAGATCAGGGGCACACCTCTACTAATCCATTCATTGAACCACAACTGATATATTTTTTCAATCTTACAGATTAACCAAGACCAATCCCTTCTTTGATAAGCATTTGTATTTAATTCAAATCCTAAAGACACGATCCCATTCTAAATGTCCACCAAAGGAAAATATAAATCATCACAAATTCAATCAATATCCTCTTGTTGTATGTTGAGAAGGGAGGTAGACGAATTCATGATATTGTAACTCATACATGTAGGGCACACGCAAGATGCTGCTACCCAATTATGATGCAATGGGAGCACACGAGCGGGCTTAATCCAAAACGCGCACGCACTGCTTAGATGCGTGCACGCGCTCCCACTTCAGAGTGACGAACCTCCAGGCTGGATTTCCATCGTGGGAAATAAGAGCGCGCACACGCACAAGCACATGCATTTGGATGCACGCGCATGTTGGCCGTGATAGCAAACAGGGACGCGTGTGCGTCCCTGTGTATTAAAAATAAAAATAAAAACAAAACAATGGGCGTATTGTTTTTTAGCAACCTGTGAGCGCACAAGGAGGAGCCAACGACCCCCAAGGAGTCTAATTCGACCCCCAAGGAGCCCAACTAACTTGTGCAAATCTCCTAAAACAACGCTAGAGTAAGGTAAATAGAGTAGGAATGCAATTTTTTTTGTTTATTTCATTTTTTTTATTCTTTTTAAAATAAAATACAAAATTAAAAAAAAAATGAAAATCAATTGAAATGGGAAAAATTTGATACTGCAGGTACAAATTACCTAACCACAATGACCAATACCAATGAACCATCCGAATAAATGAATGAAACAAACCAAACAGAGGAACCAAACCTCGAATTAAATGAAGAAAACCCCAAATTAAACGAAGAAGAAAACCTCGTAGATGAAGTACATGGGGATTTAAACCAATTAAGAACTTTGAGTGATGAATTGAAGAAAATGAGGGAACCCTCTTGGGTTTCCCTCGCCACATCAATACAAAACATTATAGAATCTATCAACATTGCCCACAGTGAGATAACCAGTTTGAGCGAATATAGGGGTCAAATGAGAGAGCATTATAGCACTGGTATATCCAAAGAGGATATAAAAAACTTGAATATCACAAAATACCAACTGTGGAGCAAATTTACAGATCCTAGAACAAGAAAACCTCCAGATGTAGGGAAGAGGCGAGTTTGCATGGACTGGTGTAATTACCAGCCATGGAGAGAACACTGGAGGAAGAGATGGTTCATGGTATTCAGCAAGCCTCCATGAAACAATGTCGAGGTCCCACAGTATTTTCTCATGAAACTGTGGGCTGAGTTTGTGTTAGGGTTTCATGTGAACTACTTTGACATCATGGAGTTCCAGGGCGTCGGTGTTGGATCAGCCCAAGATCGACCTCATGCCCACCGGAACCCACTCAGAGGACCTGCTACACCTAGGCGAGAGCCAAACCCGCATTCTCAACCCCCTGGGTTAGGTAGCGGGCTAGATGAGATCCATGAATCCATTAGACGTGCCACACAACACCTTCTCAGGTATACTGCATTTGTGGCTATGTCCTCGTAGAGCAAGCAGGACCCCCTCGAGAGACACACTTCTACACAGTTTATTGGTGGTGGGCGAAGGAGAGTAGATACAGGTGGTATCCAAGTGGATCCATCTATCTCGACGAGACCAGTACCACATCGTTGTTCTCATTATGGGCATCCATGCCAGGTTCCCACATAGGATAATGACACAGAGAGATACCTACACCAGGTTAGTCATTGTTTTATTTAATGTCATAATTTCTAATAAATTTAACTTAGAATCAGATGTTGATGACTTGATTTTTTTAATGTACAACTATTCAGTGTCGAGTCTCCAACACATGGGTGGGAGGATGCTGGTTCCTTCAACCTAGATGGAGCCATGGCAGCTACAGAGGACATCGTGGCACCATACACACAGGTAGTTTTCTTTCAGTAATTAAATTTAATGTTAGTAGTTAATCTTGTCTTCCAAGATATGTGTCTCTCTTGTAATTTGTTTTAATATTTGCATCGTGTTTATTATTTATTGTTATTGCTCCGCGATCCTATTTTTCTAACAAGGTCATGAGAGAAAAAAAATATATTCTACCACACTATCTTAAAATTCATTCAATTCCTTCAAAAATGGATGAAATGTTCTCTTACCTTAATTGGCAACAAGCTAGGAAGTATGTTTGACATTGGTGAAAAAATGAGGGACCTAGAAAAAACTTACGTGGAAAACATTTACATGGAGATGCACCAAGATGATGGGTTAGATAATTAAATTGGTAATTAATGAATTGGGTCTTAGTTGTATTTTCAATAATTGAATATGTGAAAATAACCATTATCTGCTCAGTATGCTACCTATAATAGAAACTTAGAAGAAAATGTACTAAGAAGGGTATTCTTAATTAGGATACCTTAAAAAATTAGGTTTGAAATAGGAGGAGAAGAGAACTCATAGCCATGTCAACTCTTTGGACCAGAAAGGAAATGAAGCATAAGCAAGGTTTACTAGGGCTAACTAGTCAACTAATTCGTATATAAGGAAACTTTAACATCAATGATGGATACACTTTTCAAAGATATAGTTAGGGAAAATATGACAAACACTTACCTACAAATCATCCATCCTTTGATATTGCACAAGACAAGCATATAATTTTTTAATATCATTTCAAGGATCGACGAGAAATTCTAAGGAGTAAGCCCATAAACGTTGTGGATATTCTCTAAAATAGAGAAAAATGTAACATCCCTCAAAATCATGATTTAAAAGAAAATTTATTATGCAAGTTTGGGACTGTTATTATCACCATCATATCATTGATGTTATGTCACTTGATTGATTTGTGACTTCTATTGTATCACTAAATTAGTTCTTGTCAATTGTCGCATATTTATTTGAATTGTCGACCCATATTTAGTTAATATTTACTAATTGAATCTAAATATTTTGTGCAAATGAACAGGTGTCCACGGGATTGAGTGACCAACCATTCCCACTAGGGATCAACAGATCCCCTCGTGAGTAGGTATCTTGTAATAAAGTATAAATTTAATTTCAGTTTTGATGGCTTAGATTCATATAGTTATATTTTTTATGTACTAATACACGATGCCATGAATATGTATGCAGGTCCCACCACATAGGCACGTCGGTGTCACTATCTCTCCATCAAATTCCTTTTTCCCACCATATATGCCAGGTGTAGCCCCTGGAATACATGTCCCTTTCCGTGCATCCCTCCCCACCCCGTTCCATCCATCCTTTGCCTCCCTCCCACCACCACACTTCCATCTAGCTCCCCCCCCAGCCCCACCCATCCATCCCCTCCCTTGCATTTTCCCATGCTTCCATCCTCCCCCCTCCGACCACATTACACCATCCATCCACATTCACCCATCCCAGACCTCATCCCCCTCTTCCATATTCCCCCACCACCCTCATTTCCTCTTCCAGTGTGGTTCGTTCCATTCTACAGCCAGTTGGTGTTTATCATCGTACATCACCACTTCGCCCACTCCATTCCACACCCTCTCCCACCGTTCCCCCTAGTGTTGTAGCCAACATCTATGTGGCTACATCCTCTGCTATGCCATCCACCTTAGCATCAGAGCAGGTTATACAGCCCATTGCTCCACTTTCCACCCATGAGGACCAGTCGATTGCTCCACCTGCTAGCCCCCAGGACCAGCCTGTTGTGTTCATGGTGAGATTGATTAGTTTATGAAAATCTCATTCAATATTAACGAGCATTAACATAGTAGTAAATTGTATGAGTTATTTTACTGTTTAAATGTTGCAGGGTGGCATTGCCGAGAGACTTGGATCACAGAGGAGGGTATCCCACTCAGCACTTACGGTCTCGTCTCAGGTGAGCTATTTGAAATTTGAAAATGTAATTCTGATATTTAAATTGTGTTTTATACTTGTATAATTGCCTCTAGGAGTTGACATTTGATTGTTGTCATTTCAGAGGCCAAGGGGAGGTGGTCGAAGCAGCCAGAAGAACCAAGCTTCCTCTAGCTCGAAGAAGAGGAAGATCGATTTTGGAGTTGGACTTGGGAGCTCTGAGGGTGGGAAGGAGGATTGAGAGAGCCTCCTATGTACACTAGCCATGATGTGGCATTTTGGCACGAGTTGCCATATTTTGTATAGGGCATGAGTTGCCATATTTTGTATAGGGCACGAATTGCCATATTTTGTATACGACATGAGTTGCCATATTTTGTATATGATTGGAAATTTTTGTATATTAATATATCATTTTGTACTTCTTTACAGTAGTAGTTTACAATTGATGCGCTTGCAATACTTATTGTTGACAAAGCAATAAAGTCCATATGTTCACAATAAAATGCATAAAAAATTTAACACTGTAGGTTAGTGAACAAAAAAATACACAAATGCATAAAAATATAGTCTTATTCATTGTCCAAATTGCAATAAAAAGCACTTGTCTGCCTTTGGTATTTACATAGTAATTCTAACCTTTGGCCTTCTACTCCATTTTCTATCCTTGACTAACCCTAGGACTGTCTATCAAACTAGATTGTAATACTACCTATAAACCCTAATCATCTTTCATCATAGAAGCAAATGGCATTTTAGGCAAGTCTAGCTAGAGTTATCATTTTTGGCAAGTATAGCATGTAACTATTCATCAATTACAATAGTGTTAGCTAGGGTTTAGGATAACAAAGAAATTCAATTCATAACCTAGGGTTTAATTCCATTGTAACAATTTGATAATTTGAGTATTGTTCCTAGCATTTGCACACATTGGCATTTGCATTTGTGAACATATGAAATAGTAAGTAGTTCATATTAATCCCAATAAAATGATTTCATGTATGTGCATAGCCTAGGTATAGGGCCTCTTGGTTTTTACTTAAATTAGACTAACCAATCTAATGATATATACCTAAAGAGGTCATAAAACCCTAGTTCCATCTCATAACTTGTGAACCCTAGTTATAATATGCAATTTGTAGTTCATGAAACCCTTGTTGGTTTTCAATTTGTAAGTGTATCCTAGGGCTATATGGCCTTTTGGTTTCTACTTAAATGATACTAACCAGTCTAATTTGATCTTCAAACCTAAAGAGTTGATAAAACCCTAGTTTGTAGTTCCATGTCTCAATATGTGAACCCTAGTTTTATTATGTAGGTCGTTGGCTTATATTCTAGTACATGAATTATATAATGCTGCAACATGTCATTTCTTAGTGATATCTAGACACATTGGGCCATGGAAACATGAGGGGGGGGGGGCCATTTTCAACCCAAGTTATAGCATGCAATTGTAGTTCATGAAACCTTATTTGGTTTAGGATGTGTACATGTACATGTGTTTCTACTTCCATCTCATAACCTGTAAAGAGTTCACGAAACCCGACAACTAATATAACATACCATAACATACCAACATCAGACCATTCTAACATACCATACCATACTAGCATACCATACCATACCATACAATATTAACATCATAGTACATACCCTATAATACCCTATGATTCTAACATCATACCATGTACTAACATACCATACCATACCATACTAACATATAACATACCATACCATTATAGTTCCATCACATAACTTGTAAAGAGGTCATAGAACCCTACTTCCATCTCATAACTTCTCAATCCTATTTATAGTGTGCAATTGTAGATCATGAACTATAGCATGCAATTGTAGTTCATGAAACCCTAGTATGCAATTGTAGTTCATGAAACCCTAGTATGAAAGTCTCAACAAGATTGTAGTTCATGAAACCATAGGTGTGCTTCTCTTTTCCATCTCATAACTTGTAAAGAGCTCATAAATCCATATTTCCATCTCATAACTTCTCAACGGCCATGGAAACATGAGGGGGGGGGTTCATGAAACTATAGCATGCAATTGTAGTTCATGAAACCCTAGTATGCAATTGTAGTTCATGAAACCCTAGTATGAAAGTCTCAACGAGATTGTAGTTCATGAAACCCTAGCATGCAATGGTATTTCATGAAACCATAGGTGTGTTTCTCTTTTCCATCTCATAACTTGTAAAGAGCTCATAAATCCATATTTCCATCTCATAACTTCTCAACCCTAGTTATAGCATGCAATTTGTAGTTCATGAAAGAGTAGTTTGTTTTGGATTTGTACATGTACATGTGTTTCTACTTCCATCTCATAGCTTTTAAAAAGGTCACAAAACCCTAGTTCCATCTCATAACTTCTCAACAATAGTTATAGCATGCAATTGTAGCTCACAAAACACTAGTTGGTTTTCAATTTGTACATGTACATGTGTTTCTACTTCCATCTCATAGCCTTTAAAGAGGTCACAAAACCCTAGTTCCATCTCATAACTTCTCAACCCTAGTTATAGCATGCAATTGTAGTTAACAAAACCCTAGTTGGTTTTCAATTTGTATATGTACATGTGTTTCATCTCATAACTTCTCAACCCTAGTTATAGCATGTAGTTCATGAAACCCTAGTATGCAAGTCTCAATGAGATTATAGTTCATGAAACCCTAGCATGCATTGAGGTATCCACACTATAATTTTTTTCCTCGTTAGGGTTTATAAACCCTAATCATCTTTCATCATAGAAGCACATGGAATTTTAGACAAGTCTACCACCAGTTTCGACGTCAAAATGTCTATCCTAGGATGATTCCTCAAACCCTAGGTCTTTGTCTATTGCATCAACACAAGAACCAAGTCTACCATGGAAAATCAACTAAACTTAAAAAAATCTTCTTCTAAGCAAGGAATCAAAAGAGGCTCGAGTATTATCAAGTTAAGTTTTCCATGGTCTTTCCCGAACCTCCATGTATCACACAAGAACAAGACTGCAATATCACCAAAGACATTATCTCTTTTCTGTGTATCTTCTACAGGGTTGGAACCCTAATTCTACCTCCTTTTCCTTGATAACAAGAGCTATAGATTCTGCAAGACAACCATCAATTCCTCTAGTATTATATCTCCTTCTCCAAGGTTTACATACATATATAAACCCTAGTGTCCTCATGCATATCCAAGTTTCATCATGTAATGCATTCCTCCACTAGTTGTGTACCACATCTTCTTGTTCCCAATGCTCCTCGACATATGTGTCAGAGGTGGTTACAATGCTCCAATGCTTATCCTTAATATGTGTGCCAAGGTGGTTACAATGCTCCAATGCTTATCCTTAATATGTGTGCCAAGGTGGTTACTATGCTCATTTGTTCTCCTCAACATGTGTGTGAAGGTGGTCACTATGGTCCAATATTTCACTTATGTTCATCCTAATATCACAAGGAAACCCAACAAAATAAACCCTAGTCCAAGTGTACATTAACACCATGAAGATACATCCCTTTAGGGCACTCTTTTCAAGCATATAACATATCTAGAACCTCTTATTACAACAAATTACAACATCAATAAATCTACTGATCAAAACCCTAGTTTACGAAACCGATGCACAGTGGAGTCATTGGGCCATGCAAACGTGGTGGAGAGGGCCCTCTAGAGGTAATGGAATTCCAGGATACCAACGAAGTCGACGACTCATCGATCCGACCTCTGGTTTTCGAGTTATGTTGAGTTGCAAGTTGCATGAAAATGTCGTTTAGGGACACTTGGTCACTCTCGATCCATGAGAGAAAAACAAACGGAGAAGCAATTTTGCATGCCGTTGGCTCCAACATGTGTGTATGGCCAATGCCGACATGGGAACACCACCAAGAATGGCATGGAGGAGGGTTTTTCAAAGTTGACCCACCAATGTGAGAGTTGCATTGAAGGAAACTGAGCAAAACCCTAGTTTATGAAACCGATGGACAGTGGAGTCACTATGCCATGAAAATGTGATGGAGAGGGCCCTTTAGAGGTAATGGAATGCTAGGATACCAACGGATTCGACGACTCGTCGATCCGACCTCCAGTTGTCGAGTTATGTTGGGATGCAAGTCGCATGAAAATGTCGTTCAGGGACACTTGGTCACTCTCGGTCCGGGATGACACGCTAATTGTTGGGAATGGTAAGAGCATTATTAAAATGTTGAAGAAGGGCTTGGGAAGTCAAATTGAAATGAAGGCTTTGGGTCCAACAAAACAAATATTGGGCATGAACTATATTTCTCCAAAAAAGGATAGAAGAAATGTTATAGAAACTGTATCTCTTAAACATGAACAACTCTTTGACCTTGCTCTGTGTTATACATTCTGCTTTCTCATTCAATTCTAATTATTGACTCAAATAGAAGAAGGATAAAAACTTACTAGAATAGCAATTAAAATTTAGAGATGAAAGCATAATGCACAAGTCAAATACCATTTCACAATATTAGAGAAATTATTTTTTGATTAATAACTCGATGCAACACAAATTGGAGAGAAAGTTGAAAAGATAGTGGTTTACCAGGAAGGACATGTAGAGAACAATATAAAGTGTGGAGTTAGCAAACCTATGAAGGACGTGATGTTTAAACTCCTGTAGCAAAGGTAAGAGAAACATGGGTGAAAGATTAAATGAGTGAAGGGTGTCTATTGAAGATACATGCATCAAACATTTTCACTTGAAAGTTACATTCAAATAATTCAATCTCTAATTAAAAAGAACACAATGAATTGAGAATGTAAATGATGAAAATTTGTATTCTTGCATAGCTTTAGTGGCTAACAAGAAGTAGTGTGAAAGGGATGGAGAAAACAGTCATTTGTCTCTAGTCAAAATAGTCAAATGTAGATTATCGTGTGCTTGTGCAAGCTAACATGTCAAAATCTGGATGCTAGTTCTGTGAGTGGTTGAAATTGATAGCTACTATTAAAAGACAAGACGATCATGATAACTTACTCTGCTTTCTATGTGAACTATGCAAAATCCTTTCCCTTTCCATCTATATCGATGTCATGTATGAATATAGAGCATGTATAAATACTTATCACCAATATGGTGCATAAAACATATCATACTTGGTAGTAAGTATTTATACATGCTATATATTCAGACATGACATCGATATAGATGGAAAGGGAAAGGATTTTGCAGAGTTCACATAGAAAGCAGAGTAAGTTATCGTGATCGTCTTTTCTTTTAATAGTAGCTGTCAATTTCAATCACTCATGGAACTGGCATCCAAGTGGAGTGTAAGTACAATTACCCAATCTCATTCAATATAGCCAGCTGGATCCTCTCTATTGCTAATTTCCTCCATCAATCTCTCGTGTTCTGAATGAGGCAAGAAGTAACGTACCTTGGTTGATTTCTTCATTGAAATTGTCTGTAGATGGATGTTCGTGCCAACAATCAAGTTTGTGAAGTGATAGACCACACAACCTGGTATGTAATCCATGAATACATGCCCACTAGTTCTTCTTGATTTCCCATCTAGTGTAAGATATTCACCCTCAACCACCATCGAGCCAATAGGAAATTCATTGCCTTCATTATCAGTCAATGATCCATTCGGGATTTACTTACCTTAAATGCATCATGCCAACCAATAATCTGTGCCCCATTCATTGTCTTTCGGGGCAACAACTGCATATATGTGTCTTGGTTGTACAATATTTGAGATATGGCCGTAGTCTATCGAAATCGCTGACTGACCCTCCTTTAAGTGGGTTGTTTCACTGAATACACATGGGTCTACTACAAGTGACACATGATCCCAATCATCAACCCAATCCATGCATTCACATTCATCCCATTCACCACTACTACAAGGGCTGCAAAAGAAAGCAAGTTTCCACATCCATATTTCAATTAGGGGGTTGTTTGAGCTTCGAACCGAATGAAATCCATGTGTTCCTTGTATTGTGCCACAACTATAGGAACGTGATCGATCTATGTCAATCACATGCCAAAAATTCCTGATTGGCCTTCCTACCACTTTAGTTTGGTCTGACATTGTTACAGAGCACCATTGAACTATGGATTATGCATCTTTACTATGGGGGTTTCTGGTAAACCTCATCTCCTCCCTTCGTAGTGTGGTCTTGATGCATGCACTAGACCCATCATGATCACCTTTGTTGTGCCCTGTCTCAAAGTAGTTCCATATATGCAACACATTATAAGTCTTATGTAACATACTCATCCATTGGAAGACTCGGGGATTTTTGAACTGGCCTGCACAACCATCTGACCATATCCAATGATGATCCATCTGTATATCTCCCTCCTTTAGCTGATCATACAAAATTAGAAAACAATGTTGCACATAATGTATATCATGGCATCTGTCATCACTTATGTAAAAGTTTTTCTCCTTCTGTATTATCCTGTTGTTAATGCTGCTCTCAGGGCCATGCCTATACGTAATATGTACCATGATCCAGACTTGGTCGGAATGGTAGTATTGAATCTGAATTTCATTTTGTGGCTGAAGGGTGTAGTTTTCTACAAAATCCACAATTGACAATATGGTCCCAATGGGAAAGCTATCCCTGCATTTTCTGGACTGCTCATCCTACCATCATGCTACATGTACATGTTGAACATACTACTCAATTTTCTTGTAGAACTCCATCAAAAAATCACATACCCGTACCTATTTCCATGAAAACAAGGGTTGTATTAGAATGTGACCTTTAAAGAATGTGTATGTAGAAACTGAACATGTAAGAGGAAAAACATGCAATAATCATTTGCACCTGTGACTTCACCAATGCAATCTTTTTACTTTCCTTCACACTATCTGATTGATAGGTTACGTACTTGAAGTTTTGCATCTCCACGCTCATATTGCCAAACTGATGCTCATCACTTCCATGAATGCAACGGTTCAAAAGAGTAAACCCACTGCACCTAGAACAATTCCCATATAGACATGATTTTCCATAGTATTTTTTCCTTCATGCCTTGGACACATGATGCTGACGATAAAATATCTCGATGCATTCGATGGTATTACGAATTCATTGCATCCCTGCTTAAGGTTAGTATGAAAATCACCAAATATATGTTTATACATGTCATAAAAATATTCATATTCTACATTGTATCTACAACAACATGTGTTTCGATCAATGCATATACGAACGTACCATGGTTTACCTTTCTCAAAGGACCTTTGGCCCAGGTTCAAAAGTGTGTGCTCATTCTTAAATCTCTCATAGAGTTCAGTCTGTGTTGTGTCAAGGAAGTGTTTGACGTGGGGTTCACATTTAGTAGAACCTTTTCTCAGCTTTAGCACGTCTCTTTGATTAGATGAAGGTCTAGTATGATCATGCCAAAACATTTGTACTAATTCCTTAACAGCATCAATTAGCTTCATATCTCGATGAGGCAACCTGCTGATAAAATCCCAACAATATTTTCCACCTGGAGTCTACGGATTTTCTCTTATAACAGAGTACTTCTAAAAAGTTTTTTCTATTTAATTTAAGTATTTGAGAAGTGTGTGAAAGGAGGCGACGTTGCCGTGTGGACTTGCTTACAATTGATTTTGATAACACACGATGAGCCGCACAAAGATATTTAGTACGAGACGTCTTCCCAATTGCATTAAAAGAAGATTAGATATTTATAACAATATGATTGTTAGCCTCTGAACTTCTAACCATATTTATGCCCAGAATTCTCCTAACAACAACTAAAAAATTTGACTATAACAAACATAGTAATAATTGACATTTACCTGCATCACCTTTGGATTCAAAATATTCCTTCATGAATTTGTTACATTGCTAATAGATAGTGCATTTGGGAAACTTACCTTCAAGGCTTGATAGACAAGTTTCATCCACATGGATACGTCTAGGAGTCCTTTTTCTTGCAGTAGACAGTTGAGGTAGGGAAGGTGGACATGAGCTATAGATCCCAGGGCTTCTTTGTTGTGGTGAATCATTCACATGTCAGTCCATATTGGGAGTTATTAATTCTTGCACATGATCTAGGAACTAGGAATCAAAATCATCAAAGAATAATTGACAAATACTCATGAATTGGAAATAACTGGATCACCAAATAGGTTTCCTCTCTGTATATTATATAAACAATAAAGGATTACAATTTCCATGCATAGCAATAGCTTAACTCCATGAAGAATTTGAATACCTAAGAGACAATTCGAATTCAGTGAGTGAGTCTAGCTTAACTGACTCTTTGCCATGCAATTTCACTTCGTTAACCACTTGACCAAAACCCTAATTGACTCACCAAACCCTAACTGAAGTTGGAGTGCAATAAATGACTGAATCTCAACTGAAGGAGATCAAACACATGTCATAGCAATCCAATCATCAAGTGTTAGTACTGCATGACTCCAATAAACCCTGATGAGGTTAAGTGAAGTTGAACTGACCATCAGAAGTTGGTGAAGGCGCCTTGTTCACTCCAGTTCATTAAAATAATAATAAATAATCATTAAATAATATATTTAATGAATGGAGGCGCCTTAACTGACTGTAACTGATGGGTTGAACTGAAAGTAACCACCAGTTAGCAATTAGGTGCATGAATGTCACACAGATCACCCCTGGAGTGCTCTAGTTAGCCTCCTTGACTGTAGGAGAAGGCTAAGTTAGCCTCCTTGACTGTAGGTAGGCGTGGGAGTGACTGGGATGATGGTAATTAATTCTCCACTGATGTCAATTAAACTTAGGATAGTGGTTTAACTAGGCTAATTTGACCGAAAGAGTGTGTATGATGGTAGATGTCTCCAACACCCCCCCTTAAGCTATACTCAGGAAGAGTTAGAAAACATAGATGCATAAAATGCTAGGGCCCTAGAAACTAAGGCCATAGGTCACCCTGTACAATAAAGTAACTACTTAATATAACCAAGGAAACGGGGAAAACCTCATGGGAAAAATACCCCCCCTCAAACTAAGCAGTAAATCAAGAATTTGGTTCTTCTATGCAGCAGCATCCTGAGACTATGCATGTGAACCTCTAAATCCAAACTAAATGAATATGTCTGGAGGAATCTTCCACTTTGGAAGAAAAACAATGCACTCAACTGAATTAGAAATATAAACAGCTGCACGGTGAAAACTGGACCCATGTAGAGCAACTGAAGTCATCTGAAGAGAGAGAAAAGGTTCTTGAGGATTCAAACCATGTGTGGAACACTCAAGAAACTGATATGTTGCAGCTTTGAACAGCAAACCATGAGTGGTAAAATCAGCCCCAATTTTTAGGAGCAAGTGTCCAAGCGGATGCAGAATGTCTTCCTCTTTACTAGTTCTGTGAGGAGATGAGCTTGTGACCAAAGGTAGAGAATCCCTGGGAATCTGGAGAGCGAATGCTTGAGCTCCATAATCTAATATAGCTTCAGAAATATCTAATGATTCACAAAATAAAATATCAGCAACCTCACAGGAGGAAACTAACACCAAATCCCCATCAGCAAAATTGAAGAAGAACTGAGATACTTGATTTTTCACACCGGAATCGATGAGAGCAGCTACAAGCATGGCTGAAAGGTATTGGATTTTAAAATATGAACAAAATAATATCAGATCAGAATGTAAATCAGATATAAATAAGTTCACAACAGATCCAAAACTATGAAATGAAATCAAATCCCCAGCAGCAGTTTCGAAGGAGACTTGTGGTACTTGTTTCTTCACACTGTTGATGAGAACAACTACAAGCAGTACTGAAGGTTTATGAACCTGAAATTTTGAACCAAGCAATATTAGATCAGATCCAAATGAGATCATATCAGATCCAATAATGTTCATATCAGATCCAAAATTATGGTCAACCGAGACGGTGGATGCACAGTTTTCTTCTTCAAAATTCTGAATTTTGGTGCATGCAATCATGCAGGAATTTGCTGGAAGATCTAGATCATGGGGAGAAAATGGATCACTCTGGAAATCTGATATTTCTTCCAAAATATCCAAGGTATCACATATTTGCACACCAGCAGCAACATTAGAGGGAGAAAAATCAAATTTCTCTTCACTTTCGGAAGCAACTCTGATACCATATTAATTATTGCACATGATCTAGGAACTAGGAATCAAAATAATCAAAGAATAATTGACAAATACTCATGAATTGGAAATAACTAGATCACCAAATAGGTTTCCTCTCTGTATATTATATAAACAATAAAGGATTACAATTTCCATGCATAGCAATAGCTTAACTCCATGAAGAATTCGAATACCTAAGGGACAATTCGAATTCAGTGAGTGAGTCTAGCTTATCTGACTCTTTTCCATGCAATCTCACTCAGTTAACCACTTGAAAAAAACCCCAATTGACTCACCAAACCCTAACTGAAGTTGGAGTGCAATAAATGACTGAATCTCAACTGAAGGAGATCAAACACATGTCATAGCAATCCAATCATCAAGTGCTAGTACTACATGACTCCAATAAAACCTGATGAGGTTAACTGAAGTTGAACTGACCATCAGAAGTTGGTGAAGGAGCCTTGTTCACTCCAGTTCATTAAAATAATAATAAATAATCATTAAATAATATATTTAATGAATGGAGGTGCCTTAACTAACTGTAACTGATTGGTTGAACTGAAAGTAACCACCAGTTAGCAATTAGGTGCATGAATGTCACACAGATCACCCCTGGAGTGCTCCAGTTAGCCTCCTTGACTGTAGGAGAAGGCTAAGTTAGCCTCCTTGACTGTAGGTAGGCGTGGGAGTGATTGGGATGATGGTAATTAATGCTCCACTGATGTCAATTAAACTTAGGATAGTGGTTTAACTAGGCCAATTTGACTGAAAGAGTGTGTATGATGGTAGATGTCTCCAATAGGGGTGTGCTCAACATGGTTGTGGTCTTTTGGAAGATATTGCAAATTAATCATTGTTCCTAGGTCCAACGCTTCATACTTAGCGTCTCTCAATACACCTATGTTTTCAAGAGCTTCAACATGGCTCTTCAATGGATTGTTGGTTGGAGACTGTGTTCATGTTGGAACTTGAGTTTGGTCTATTGGACGCAACCGATTCACCTGTGGTTCTGAAGTAGAGGTTGTTATGTCATTAACTCTGTTAGGATTGGATGCAGTATCAGTGGAAATGTCTGGACCATGTCTCACTCTCTCCATTTCCAACCTGGAATTTTCTCTTACCTCATTTTCCTTTTCAATGGGCATATTCCTTCTAGTTTTTCTTTCTCTGTTACATGAGTTTCCCATATCTGAAAGTTTCAAAGTCAAAACTATGAGGTCTACCCCTGCATAAGAAGAAACAAATAAGGTATTAGTTCCATTATACAAGATAAATGACGCGTTCCAACATAAATAGCTAAATTACAAATATGTTAGTATGCTAATTATTGGCATTGATACATAATCATTGATTAAAGGTTTCTCTTTATGTTCAGACCAAATTTTTATTTCTATACTCTATTTGAGTCAAGTAAAGATACTTAGGTTTGCAGTTATTATAGTTATAGGATTCTGACTTCCTTTGTGTTCAAAAAGTATTGGAAGTCAAAAGAAGATGAGTGAAATGAGGAGGCTGCAGATCCCTCAAAAAAAGGAGAAATCATTGAGGTAGAGGCATCCCTGTCAAGCTCAAAGGAATGTTATGATAAATCTAGCATGAAGAGGAGAGCATGGACAAGTTTGTGAATTGTTCAATATGGACCCTCTCCCATGATTGCTTCCAAGGTCTTTATACAAATTGAAGAGTCTCAATAGAGAACCTCATCTATGCCATCCTTGTGGGAAATTGAAATATATTCATGTGCAAATGGTTATTGGTCTACATTGCATACTTCATCTTGTATAGAGAATATGGACAACTTGGTAAACTATTCAATATGGACCCTCTCCCATGATTACTTCAAAGGTTTTTTTTTAAATTGAAGAGTCTCAAGAGATAACTTCATCTATGCCATCATTGTGTAAAATAAAAATATATTCATGTGCAAATGTAAATTAGTTAACATTGCATACTTCATCTTGTATGGAGAATATGAGACTTGTTTATATGTGAAGTTGGGATTTATTCTTTTGAAATTAAATGTTATCTATGAGAGAGATATTGTTGTAGGCATATCATAAAACATAAATCAATGAAATTATCTGGAAGCTTGTGAATTAAAACAATTATTTACAATTCACCATACCTATTCAAAATGATCTCTTCTTCCAATGAAAACTTGTAGTGTGAATCTTTCCACTAACTTCCAGGACCACTGAATATGTTTGTTAGATTCCAAGAGTGAGCTTCTATCCAATAGATCAAAGACTGGTGATGGATTGTGAGCTAAATTGCACAGTTCGGGAGCAAAAAATGTGTGAACAACAAAAGAAAACCCGTGAAAATAGGTATAAATCCCGGGAATCTAGAACTCTATTTTTTTTTACCTACTAATAGGTGCACGCACCTGCCTTTAAGCATGCACACACTTTTCTAAGACCGCGCACGTGCATTAAGGTGCACACAAACTTAAACGCACGCGTGCCCCTATTTAACATTTAGAGCATTTACTCACTAGCGTTTATTTCATTTAATGACTAACGTTCTTCAACAATGACTTCGTATTCATGATTATTTCTAGTATTTTTACAATATAGTCTAAAACCTATCATCATCATCACCACTACAATATATTCTAAACCTATCATCATCGTCGTCATCCTCATTCTCATCATCATCATCATCACCATCATTGTTCATCATCATTGTCATCATCATCATCATCATCCTCATCCTCATCCTCATCATCGTAGTCATCATCCTCATCACCATCATTGTCATCATCCTCATCATCATCATCACCAACATTGCTCATCATCATCATCACCAACATTGTTCATCATTGTCATCATCATCATCATCCTCATCATCATCATCATCACCATCATTGTTCGTCACCACCATCATTGTTCATCATCATAC
>LPNX010640572.1:163086-165586 GCA_001517045.1 Pseudotsuga menziesii | reverse complement strand
TGGTATCAGAGCTAACTTGAAAGAAGACATTGTGCAGCAACTCATTCAATAATCCAACAAGATAGGGTTTACTATTCTGGATACATCCCTCCGTAGATTAGCTGAAAAAGAAGGTCCACTCAGCTTGGCCTAGGAGGGCGCATCTGTCTGTCGAAGCAGTTTTTCATTCTAAGGATTTTTACCTTTTGACCTAACGCTAGTGCCGAGAGAAACTAGGGAATCATATTTTTCAAGGTTCTTTCCTTAGATTCTAGAAAAGAAAGATATAGTCTAGCTCACCTTGGGGAGGCACACCTTTTCCTCCTCTTAGATCCACAAGTGATCACTGTTGGAAAATTATGGTTTCCTAGAGAAACCCTAGGTCATCCTGAAGTTGGTTCCACAAAAGGTCCTCAAACTAGTAAGTACTATCTCCTATATTTCCATTTGAGGTTCTCTTTCATTAAAGATGAAAAATAGTGCCAAGCTTGATGAAAAAATTAAGGGAGCAAAGAACTTCAGAGCATGGAAGTACATAATCATGCTCATCCTTGAAGAACATCACCTAGATGGTTTTATCAAGGAATATGTCAAGGAACGAGAAGGAGAAGAGGCAAAGGCCAAACACAAAAAGGATATGATCAAAGTGAAAAGGATCATAGCTAAATCTATTAAGGATTGGTTGATCTCCCAGGTATCTTCAAAGAACCCTCCTAAATAAATGTTTGATGTACAAACTAATATGTTTGAAGGGAAGAATATCAATAGAATAATGACCTTGAGAAACCAACTCAAGGGTGTGAATATACAAAAGACAGAAACCATACAATCATATTTCTCTAGAATATCTCAGATTGAAGAACAGTTGGAAGCCATCGGCATATTCTTTTGTATCTTAAATCCTTTGTTAACCATATAAGCATCTAAACACATAGTTCTAAGATTTAGATCAAAATGTCTTAATCCAAAAATTCCAAATTATAACAATATAAGAACTTGACATTAATAGCTACAAATGAAAACCACTTCTTGATCCTTCCATGTAAATTGAATTGGATGTCATTACGATGAAATAGAAAGTATCCACCCACTAGCATAATCATATTCATGTGCAATAAAAATACCTTTATTTTTTACACCATAGAAGCACCAAAAGTTTAAATGCTAAGATATACATCATAATGTTTTGGATAGTGATCACATGACTACATAAATGAAATGTTCATTCATTATTAAGTAATATAAAACATTAAATAAAATAAAAACTATTAAAAATGGGGTGGAAACATAGCTTAACACTATCGATCCATTTGTAGCTTTGAAGGATGAAAGTAACACACTCACAATTTCTTGTTCCTCAATCATGTAGTTAGTAATTAGAAAATAACCCATTTGTGAACATGTCTCGCTAATAGCATTGAAATAAATATATGACCTACATTGCATGTTTACATTGGAAACTTGTGAGATCTCTCTAGACATAATTCACTAACGAATTACCTAAAAATATTTAACTCAACAAAACAATCCCAAGAAGCACACAACCTTTTATACTTAATTGCAAATTAGTAAACCAATAAATCGTCACCTACCTATTGTAAAGTCTCGGCGAGAAATCGTTTCATGTGCATAAGAAATCAACATAGAATTAGTGAAGAAAATTGCATCCCAAATAATTTCCCATGTTTGTATTATAGGTCTTCAAGATGTATCCTTTCCTATTTTTCGAAGGATATACTTAGATTTATATTAGTAGATGTTTGAGTAACAAAGTATGAAAAGTATATAAAACAATACCAAAATGTTGAGTTTGGAAACGAGTCAATAAATAATTGTTATGTAGTTAACGAAGGCAATGTACAATTTTTATTCTTTAATAAAATTGATGCTTAAGGACAACATGTACCTAATACCTAACAATATCCTAGCCTTAAAAATTTGGTTAGCCTTCATAGTTTCATCAAAATGAATTCCCATTGATGAAGTCACTCACTTAACATGGTAATTTATTTTGAAAATACATGGATAGTATAAATTGAAACTTCTTCCCCATTTTGATGTTTGTCTCTTTTTCCTCCATGTGATATATCTAAGAAGAAACCACTATATCACTTTCCCTCATTCTAAAGATGGTATCCAATGTAAACCCTATATTTTTCAACACATAAAGCTAAGAAAAAAACCCATTACTAGATCATATATAACTCATAAACAATAAACTCACTAATAGAAAGTATATCACAAATGGAGATTTCAACCCAGGTGCCACTCTAGTAACATTAATTGAAAATATGTTTGTGTCTCTATAAGAAATAAAAAATAAATACCTGAAAATTAGACATTAATTCATTTGAAACTTCTAAAACCTAGCATATGTTGTATTCATGGAAAAATATAATCCGTACTATATGTCATATTCATGGAAAAATCTAATCATCTTGGAGAAATATTGTTTTTTACAACATTGACAAACATTGAGACTAAATAAATTATCACAAATGTATGAAGACCATATTTTCTT
>LPNX010640572.1:138027-153234 GCA_001517045.1 Pseudotsuga menziesii | reverse complement strand
TATGCGTTTTGAGGGCTTCTATCTAGCACATGAGTAAAAAATCAGGTTTTCATCGCCACATTTGGCCAAAAAGTGTTACCCATCTTCATGGAATCACCCAAGGTCAATGCACATTTATATAATCCAAAAAAACAATCATGAACATGTGAATTCAATGTACATGTATTGAATCCAAAAAAACATCATGTACATGTGAGTTCAATGTACATGTATATAATCCGAAAATTATGTACATGTGAGTTCAAAGTACATATATATAATCCAAAAATTAAGCTCCTCCATGTCCAAGTCAACTACAACATATATATCTATATAAAAAAAACAATGTAAATAATTCTCTAAATAGAAGTCCACCACTATCCTCGACCAGGGTCTTCCCTTGGACTCGTAACAATCTGCAACATGTATAAAAATAGATTATGAATAACATAAATTATTTAAAGAACTTTAAACCAAAATCAAAACATTAAAACATTAAACTAATATATCAAAGAACAATTCAATTATCAACAAAATTACCTCCAATTCTCTATCATCCAACAAAGTCTTCTCTTTGCCTCTAAAAGGTGGAGTAAACCCAAGCTACAACATATATAAAACAATTTATAAATCTTACAAATTGTTTAGACTATTTTAAACGAAATTAAAAAAAAATATTAAACTTACAATTCCAACACTATCGTCCAATGGAGTCTTTCCTTTGCCTCGAAAAGATCGAAGAGACCCAAGCTTCAACAAATATAAAAGCAATTTACAAATGTCAAACATTATTTAAACTATTTAAACATATATATCAAAGAACAATTCAATTATGAACAAAATTACGTCGGTGTCGATATCCACATCCATCAAAGAACCTATATCTTCACCTCCAATTTCAATATGTTCTCTTCCCTTAAAATTTAAATTTTGTTAATAAATAATTCATAGTAAAAGCAAAAAATATTAAGCTTAGCAATTAACTTAAAAATAAATAAAAATAAAACATTAGCTCACAATAGATGGAAAATCATCTAAAAAGTTTGAATCTAATGAAACCTGCATAAATAAGTCAAATTAACAATAAGATACATAGTTAAATTTAAAAACAAAAAAAAATATCTTTCAAACATAAATATAAATGTGTAAATTTTAAATATACCTCTCCAATATGTTCTTCTACATTTCCAGCATTTTGACTAGTGGAGACTCTAAAATTATGTTCATTTAACAATCGAGAAAACTGAAAACAATAAACATTTATGTAATGTATTTATTACTATACATCAAAAAATAATTTATCATACATAGATATAATGTAACCAAAAGTTTAATACAAAATGAATAAAAAAGATAATAGATTGGAAGTACACAAACCTCTCCTATGCTTGACATGTCATTATATATTCTATCCAAAGCTATATTATGGCAAAGCTTCGCATAGGCCTTTAGATCTTCAATGCCCATATAATCTAACTCATCATCTGTTTTGTAAACAATTTTTTTTCGAATAGTGGCACGAGCCCTCTCTCGACTCAATGCAACATCAACTCCTACAAAAGTCGAAGTCAAACCTTCGACAACATTATGCCTTGTAGTTGTCCCAACTTGTGATGTGGGCTCCATCTCTGATTTGTAAGTCACAAGCCTAGGTGGACGAGATATCGGAGGTGGAGGTCAAATAGTACTAGGATCTCTAAGGGCACCTTTTTTATTGTATATCCTCCCCTTTCCAACTCCATAAAACTCGGAATGAATATCAGTATAGTCTAGCTTCATTCCTAAAAAAAACTCAGCATAAAAAAACCTAGCAAAATAATTAGGAACCTCATCGTTCCATGGCAACCGACCATAGGCTACAAGAAACCGATCATATAAAAAATGTGCAAGTTCAGGGTGCTTAAAATATTTCACTTTCAATGCTTTCCGCTTTAGGCCCTCTTTGAAGTTGAACATTGAGTTGGCCTGATCTTTAGTCACCCTTTCCTTCACAACAGCCCACTTATCTGGACCCATCACTTCTGTCTTTCTTCTTTGCATCAAAGCAAGAAAACCATCTATTGTTGGTCCAAGATCCTCATATACCTCAATGAATTTTTGTAAAGATAACAAAACCATCTCTATACTTTGTTTATTCTCTGGAGCGAGATCCAAACTAGAAAGATCATTTTGTAGCTTGTCATAGTGAGCCCTACAACTTTCAAGAGTTGTTTGTTGAATCCCACTTTCCCATGGAATCTCATCCGATAAATATGATGGATAGGTCGTAATGGGCGTACAACCCTCAGCTAGCTGGACATATTGCATCCTTGCTCGACCTTCGCCACCCTATGTAGGATGATGAGCCTCTTGCAAACCTTGCTCTGCTTCCACACTTCTTTCCCGTATAGAAGGTCGAGATTCACGTTCACCCATAGATGATAAAGGGGAATCATCTCTACCACTATCGCTACGTCGATGATCAGATGAATGTGAACTATACAATAGGCTTGAGTCTCGAGGTGAAGTCGATAATCTTCGATTTTCATTTTGGACACCAACTCCTGAAGAATGTGATGACCTCCTACGCTTCTGTCTCAAAGGTAGCTCTCTTTCCATTGGATATGATATCTACAAGTTTACACAAATACCAATTTCTACATGTTAAGTAATCAACTTCAAATATCTAGCTACTATTAAAATTAAGCTTTTAATGTAATATAAATAAAAAAACAAAGGTGGTATGGAGAAATAACATATATAAAGACGATGAGGCTTCTTCGTGATAAGGAAGATCACTAAATACACTGGTATATGATGGTTTCTATGCATGTTGTATAACATTTTGATCCCGGCACATGCCATAAACTTGTTTTGGTTCAGAGGCCAAAAGTTGAAACGTAGAGTAATTTGAAGCCAAACATGCTGATCCAACAAACAATTTTGCAAGTCGAGAGGTGGAAAATGCAAGGAGATAGCGTGTCAGGCCTAAATATCCAGGCCTAAAGTTTGAGAGCCATAATGCCTCAATCACTAAGGGCCTAACCTTCTACATGTTAATTAATCAATTTCAAAGACCTAGCAACTATAAAAAGTAATATTTCAGTAAGGACCTAGATATCACTAATATTATCTAATAGTCCTTTAACTACATGTGCATGAACTACATTTTGATAAGTATAAAATATAGTCTAAGGCAAGTGCAAGTACTTACCTACTCTACAAACAAACACTACTGCTGGCTACTAGATACCTAGTCATTATAGACTTGTTAGTGAGAGAATCACTATTAAATATACATAGAGCTTCTATTTATTCAACTGAACTTAAATTGTAGGTGAATCGGCTAGCTCATCCCTGAATCTCATAGGGAGAAAGTATTTCTAGATTATTCCTTTCCTTCTCTTCATTTCTCATCTTTAAATACTTCCACTTCCCTTATTCTAGAATCTGGAGTGTTTACAATGAATTATATATCCTAGTGCCTCTAGTTGTATAAAGCAATGAAAAGTAAGGGCAGTGAATCAACCAACCGCTATCAATCAGCTGTTGTGATTTCATGGATTTATCACATCAAATGGCAAGGACATATATATTTCAACTTGGACTAAGGCGAGCGTCTAGGGACTGACCACATACACCTATGGATTCCCCCCGTTAGTCCAGCCTATCCCTATCATTTTATGTTACACTTCTGGTTGTTTTGGTCTCCATCCCCATAAGAAGATAAAGCAATTATTTCTTTAAACTTTCCTTTATCTATCTAACCTTTTCTCTCTATGTTTCAAAAAAGCATGAAATGGCAATGTTACTTAATGCAATGCATCATGGACTAAGATACTCATAAAGTGCCATGGGACTTATACTTCGGCTAGTAGTTGTATGGACTAAAGCAAATAGTAAAGGTTAAGAACAAAACTATATAGTTATTACACTACAGCTGAAGTTGTAACTCAAGCAAGTAAAATGAAAAGGTTTTGAAATCATGTCCCCTACCAACGAAAAAACATACAGAAATAAATTGTTTACTTAGGGACTTGATCAACTCTATCCATTTGGACAGAGTTGTTTAGCTCTGTCCATTTGGACAGAGCTGTTCAACTCTGTCCATATGGACAGAGCTCATCAACTCTGTCCAAATGGACAGAGTAGATCAGCTCTATCTATTTGTATAGAGCTGATCAGATCTATCCATTTGGACAGAGCTGCAACCTGTACAGTCTTAAATGTCTAAATGTCTTAAATATCATTTAGAGATGCTACATACTAGTGGAGTTATTTAAGCCTACATAACCATGGATTTTTTTGGATGAGCTCTCTAAATATTCTATAAACTTTCATGTACATAGAAAATAAAAGTAAGTTAATTAAAAAGTTATAGACTTTTTTTAAACAGAGCTGTCTAAATATTCTATATAATTTCATGTACATTGGGAATAAGAGTAAGCTAATTAAAAAATATAGAAACGGAAAAAACATTAACAGATTTAAAGTTTTATATTGCATTTTGTTTAATTAAAATCATTTAAAATAAGTAGAGCTGTCCAAATGGGCAGAGCTGTTCAACTTTGTCCAAATGGACAGAGTTGTTCAACTGTCATTTAAATTGTTTTCAACTATCATATAAATTGTTTACATAGGGACTTGATCAGCGTTGTCCATATGGACAGAGCCCATCAACTCTGTCCAAATGAACAGAGCAGATCAACTCTGTCCATTTGTAGATAGCTGAATAAGAATAAGAATAAGCTAATAAAAAAATAGAAACAGAAAAAACTTTAACAGATTTCAAGTTTTATATTAAATTTTGGACAGAGTTGTTCAACTCTGTCCATATGGACAGAGCCCATCAACTCTGTCCAAATGAACAAAGAAGATCAACTATGTCCATTTGTAGATAGCTGAATAAGAATAAGAATAAGAATAAGCTAATAAAAAAAATAGAAACAGAAAAAAACTTTAACAGATTTCAAGTTTTATATTAAATTTTGTTTAATTAAAATCATTTAAAATAAGTAAAACTGTCCAAATTTGCAGAGTTGTTGAACTCTGCCCAAATGGGCAGAGTTTTTCAACTCTGTCCAAATGGGCAGAGCTGTTCAACTCTGTCCTTACTAACATGATATGAAACAAGCACATAACAGTTTAAACAAGCACTTAATAATAGCAATATAAAAGTTAAGTTCGAAGGCTTACCTCACAGCCAAGAAGAAGCACAACAACATCACACCACGAGAAGACCATGTACACCTCGATGAATAGACCTCCACGACGAATAGACCTCCACGCCCTCCACGCCGAACGGACTTCCACGATAAGCAGTGACAGGATGGCGAATGCACACGTCAGACGACTGGGCGACGCGGACAAGGATGAGACAGGTGGCGAGATGGGTGGCGAAACGAGATGGGTCAGGAAACAGGTGGCGAGACAACGACAAATCGCTACAGGCGAAACAACGAAAATGAGCCCACAGCTGACCTTATATGGTAAAAAATTATTCGACCAAACAATTGTTCAACCGAATAATCGTTCGGCCGAATCATTGTTCGACCGAATAATTGTTTGGCCGAATAACTAATCGACCGAACAAATATTCGGCTGAATAATTATTGAATTGCTAATAAAAATTACCGGTCGGCAATCTGTTCCGTCAAATTAAACGGTTGTCGTTAAAGTTTATTTGAACGAATAAAGGATTAGTTATTCGGCCGAAAAACTATAAATATTCGACCGAATAACTTAATTATTCGGCCAAATAAATATAGTTATTCAGCAGAATAAATATAGTTATTCGGCCGAATAACTCCCGCTATGTTGGTTGGGCAGCTGATTCTCACAAAAGTGTTACCCAACTTCGAGTTTTCACTCCTATATAAGATTTAAATGGACCTTAATACCTCACACTATCCCATTAATTTCATTGAAAGTTTTAAAGTTTACCATATGGCTTATTCATAATAAACTTTATTGAATATTTTTATTCATATACCAAAAAAAAATGACCCAAAGGCTATTAAATGACTTACTTCTTGAATATATGTGAAAAGAAATTAACAAAAAGGTATATATAGAAATCCTAAATACATAATAATAAACAATCATTAAAAACATAGAAGTACCAGAAGTCAATTAAACATAGTTTTAGTTGAATTGCATTCATCCCCAAAGTTTGGGTTCCACAAACCTTACACTTTCACATAATACTTTTAACACCATGTATAAAAAAATTTGATATAAGAATAAAAGAATGTTCAAACTAAGACAAAAAAAATCTATATGGAATATCAAAAGTGTTGTAATCTCAATGATATCCAGTTTTATTAATACCATTAACTTCTACTTCTCCTAAAAGCATAACAATCTTAACAACATTAAAAAAACACTCACCATAATTATAACAATATTTTTAATAATACATTTTTTAAATAAAAGTAACCTTACAAAATAAATAAGTATATATCCATTTTTTTAAATAAAAACAACCTTACAAAATAAATAAATATATATTGAATCATATTAACAAAACAATACAAGTATCACTATAGAATCATGGTAACAAAACAATACAACTTGTATTGTATTGGCTTAACTTTTAAATGTCTTGCAAGTTGCAATCCCAGAATATAACAATCAACTTATAAGCCTCTGTATTCATTTATTCTTCTTATTCATTTATACATATGTATATGCTTGTATATTTGCCTATAGATCATATATTCAAAACAACAAATCATATATTAAGAGCAATAAGGGGTTAAATTTGAATGTTTTATATTATTTAACCATGATATATTTGAAATCTACTTATTATTAGTATATTTATTTAATTTAAAAATCATTAATTTAAGATGGAAGTGGTATATATCTATCTATATATATATATATATGAAATAAATCCTCTTCTTATGACATGCATGTTGTTTCTCTATATTGCATTGACCGTAACAAGGTGTTTTAGAGTCTAATAGGAGAAAGATGTTGGTTTCCCTATGGCATGCATGTTCTAGCCTAAGTGTGCTTGTTTACCTACTTTATTGCAATACTAAATAACTTATTGAATACATGTGGAAAAAGATTCACTAAAAGACATACTATATATACAGAAATCTTAACTACACAATAATAAACAATCATTAAAAGCATAGAATTACGGGAATCCAATTCAACATAATTTTAGTTGAATTGCATTCATCCCCAAAGTTTTGGTTGCACAAATATTACACTTTCACATAATACAATTCATCCCCAAAGTTTTGGTTGCACAAATATTACACTTTCACATAATACAATTCATTCCCAAAGTTTTGGTTGCACAAATATTACACTTCCACATAATACAATTCATCCCCAAAGTTTTGGTTGCACAAATTACACTTTCACACGATACTTTTAACAATAATTGTAGAAACTTTTGATATAAGAATTAAAGAATGTTCAAAAGAATTTCTAAGACGAAAAAAACTATATAAAATCTCACTATTTAGAGTTTTACTAACAACATTTAAAAACATTAAAAGAAAAAAAACTCACCATAACTATAATAATATAAATTTTTAAATAAGAACAATCTTACAAAATAAATATGTATCAATATATAATCACATTAACAAAACAATACAAGCATCGCTATGGAATCGGGGTAACAAAAAAATACAACTTGTATTGTATTGGCTTTTAACTTTCAAATGTCTTGCAATCCCACAATATAACAATCAACGTATATGTGTGCTTATTCATTTATAAATCTGTATATGTCTTATATTTGCCTATAGATCATATATTAAGACCAACAATAAGGGGTTAAATGTCATTGTTTAATATTATTTATCCATGATATATTTGAAATCTACTTATTATTAGTATATTTATTTAATTTAAAAATCATTAATTTAAAATGGAAGTGGAATATATATATATATATATTTTAAAGAGATCTTCTTATTATAGCTTGCATGTTGCTTCTATATTGCATTGAAAGTAGCCAGGTGTTTTAAAGTCTAATAGGAGAAAGATATTGGTGTCCCTATGCCATGCATGTTCTAGCCTAAGTGTGCTTATTTTCATTAGAGTGTTAGTTTACCTAAGTTCTTGCAATATCATTAGAGTGTTGACATGCCATTTTTGCAATATAAGCTATGAGTCTATTATCATGAACATGTCTCAGATAAAAACAAAGTTAAAATAAATATCAAATATCATATGAAAGTCAATTTTAAATAGAAAACCATCAATATTAAAAAGAAAACAATCCTAATAAAAATTTAGAAAATTTAAAGTGTGAAATAGCATAGCCACTTAACAACCACTTAACTTGTAGCTGGTAAACACCAATAGATCAACCATCTTAAAAATACACATTTCTCATCCTCCTTCATTTTAGAAAAAAATACTTACTAATCTATCCCTAATTTCTAAAATATAAATACTTATGTAAATTAATTTGACCTTCCCTGGTGCATACACACTTATACTAATAAATTACCAAAATGAAAATGCTTCACCGTTGAATTCTCCTTCTTGTCTTATCTTTTTGAGGATGGGAGGTCCAATTTGGAGATCAAGCAACTTAGGTTCTTTGGCTGCCAATTCTTTCAAAGCTTCCTCCTTAGCATCCAGCGCTTCGTTATCTTCTAATGAAGCCTCCCCCAAAGAGCACTTGTTGCATATTTGACAAGGTTTTCCTGGTTCTGATCTAGGACAAAGACAATCACAAAAATGATGATAGCCTGTCGTAATTGTCAGTCTGCAAATGTAACACATTGTGTTCCCACACGAACATGTCAGCTTATTGCAGCTCCAATCCTCCTTGATTAACTGCGCGTGGCAAATGTTACATTCTCTTATCACAGCTTTTGTCATTCTCTCTTCAACTTCCCAACGAAGAGAGTCAAGCATTTTCTGAACCTCTTCACACAGTGATGGTGAGTGATCCAGCTTCTTGCAGTGGATACAAGAAGCCTGTAGACATTTTGTGTTTGGACAGTCCAAAACTTGCAGACACTTGTCTACTTCATATGGAATGTTACAAAATGGGCAATAAACCAAGCTGTCAACTTTGGCTTTAGCTATAGATTCTTGGGCCTGTGTCCTATAGATGTGATCTTGGTATTTTTCAATGATATGATTTGGTAAAGCTCTCTGAATCTCTGACAAAGGAACTGACTCTTCGCATCCACCCATAAACATACAACTTAGAGAGGAATGTGCTTTCAAACCTCCATATACAATCAAAACAAAATAGATGCCCATTCGGACACTGTACCATGTCTTCTAATCGAAATCCCCAATCACAGCAATGACATTCAAGATCCATTCCTTCTCCGTCGTAACTCAGTGGACCTCGATGAATATCTATTCTGATTTGGGGATTATTGATCATTCTCTCTCCATCTTCCCCACGAAGAGAGTCAGGCATTTTCTGAACAATTTTTCCACCAGTTAGTTCATCAGCGTGACCTGCGCCTCCACTAATTATTCCCTTTCCGTTTCCTTTGTCATCCTGGGAATTACTAAACCCTCCCATGAAAGAAGGGATTTCATCTTGTAGAGTCCTTTGAACTCCTGCTCTTAAGACTTCTGCAGGTCCATCGTTTGACGAATATTTTTCTTCAGTAGAACGGGCGGCAAAGTCTGAAGATGATGAACTTGAACTTGCAGCCATATTTCCAAAGACTTTTTCGGCAATGTGTTGGGAATTCCACTCGGGCGTGCTTCACAGAGTAAGAAAGAAAACCAACAATGTTAGAAAACAAGTTAAGGCATAATCATCAAATAAAACATAAACATAGTTAAATACCAAACTAGTCAAATTGAAGCGAGCGACGACATAGGTTTCATAGTTTTCCCGCCGACATTTTTCTCACTAATCTCCCAAACTTCCCGCCCACTCATAAGTCGTTAATCAGGTAGTGAGACAACAGTTTTGAAGCCGACATTATTCAACGTACATAAAAAAAATAGAAATATTTATTTTTTAATTTAAATTAATTAAAATTTACTTTAGAAAATAGAAAATTAGTTTTTATTTAAATTAAAATAATTTGTTCTAAATTATAGTTTTACTTAATTGATGTGTTGATAAAGTTTTGTTGATAAAATATTATTTTATTTAAAAAAAAACTCAAAAAAATAATAAATCAGGTATTTTATTTTATTTTCAAAATGGCCGTATTTTAATAAAACGCCAAAATGAATAAATAAAAACTTTATTTATGAAAAAGAAAGTAAACTTATAAGAAAAGCCAAATTTGTTTCTATTTTAACTCATTCCCTAAATTCTACTATTTTAACCTTGGAAAAAACCACACCTTATGGATAATAATATAAAATCGTATTGTACATGGATCAAGGTCTTCTATCATCATAGAACAAACCCAAAAGAGGAGGGATATGCCCATCAATGTTACAAAGCATTATTGAAAAAGCTATATATAGTCATCTACAAGATTCATACAATAAAACTATTAAAACTATATCTACCCTAGGTAAGAGATATGTTTTAATTATTGCTGCCCTAGGTAAAAACCAAGGGCAAAAGTTGTAGTTGCATCATTAGCATTCTCCCATGTATGTCAAATATCTTCTCTCACTTGTATGCTAGCATTGGATTGTTAATTTGCTTGAGTGTTTCTTTCTATGTAAACACAAAAGTAACACTCTAAGAAAAATCCCACCAATTTGATAATCTCATTATATATGAGAATTAAGTGAATATTTTTTTGGAGGTCTTTTCTTCTTGAATCAACCAATGGCTAACTTGGAGTCCCCAAAAAATTGAAACTATTGAACTTCTTTTAAAAAAGATAGAGATATTAAGAGCTTAAGGTCATCAACTCAAATTTGTTACTTATACGTGGCCCCACTCTAGCTGCAACTTTATAGACAAAAAAAATACCCCCAACACCACTCATCATTGGATTACCCTAAGCAAATCCATCAAAGTATAAGCAACGAACTGATCTATTTATGGGCTCTTCCATAATGTTTTGAAATTTTTTGAGCGTATCCTCTTATGGGAAATCAGTAAGGACATCGAATCCTTTTGATACACAAACAACTGGTGGATTCTAAAAAATAGCCTTATTTCTAGAGAGCCAAACTCCCTAGAGGAAAATAATAGGTAATGCCAAATGAACATGGTAAGCTAGGTTATTGGACTAAGCCTTGAGAGCTTAATCAAGTGAAGGACCATCCCAATTGAAAGGAATACAATAGACTTGTGATGCATCATCCCACATAAATTTAATGAAAGAGAAGAGATAAAAAGATGTTCAACGGTCTCTTTATTAACTTTACACAAAGGACATAGCTATGACCACTCTAGAATTTTATAAGCATAAGTTCCCATACTGAGATCTTGTTTGAGAAGGTAAGCCATAAAAAAACCTTAGTCTTAAGAGGACATTTATGCCTCCAAAATGTTGCATGCCACTAAGACAGATCTAGATTATCCTCTTCTTGTTAGATAACCAGGTAACCAATGTTGGTGGAGTAGGACCCCCCTTCTTCTTTCCTTAATCAAATTAGTGCATCCTCATAGCATTTCAAACTTATATAAATATCTTTTAACGGATTGCTATACCCATTGCATGAAACCTTATCCTCCTATCTCAAAATTCAGATCTTTTGCATTAAGCCATTCTTGAGACAAAACACTAGTAGTTGTTGGATCACTACTCTGGTCCAAAGTAATAAAACCCTATTCTCTTAGACCTTCCACCAAAGTAATTGGAAGCATGTGAGCCCCTCTACATCCTATCCCACTCCCACCTTTCTTCCATTTCCTACATGTGGCATTCCAACAAGTCACCAAATACTAGAAAAGCCAGTAATAGTGATTTCTACATAACAGATGCATTTCTTAAGGATTCTTGTTGCTTCTTAATCATTCCTCCACTGATAAAGGGGATATATATTTACGATATACAACCAAAACCCATAATACTTCACCTTTCATAACTTTCTATACCCCTTTGGTAGTTAGAGTTGTTGCAAATCAATAAGGGTACTTTAGACCCCATCCATCCATATCATTTGGCCTTGTAATTTTATTCCATGTAACCCAGTGTAATGAGAAACCCTCTTTACAACCCTTCCATACAAAATTGTAGCTAAGCTTCCTAATTTGGTCCAAAGTGCTAATAGGAACATATTCCAAAGACACCCAATACACATAAACAGATTCCATATATGATTTCACCAAGATCAGGGACACACCTCTGCTAAGCCATTCATTGAGCCACAACTGATATATTTTTTCAATCTTACAGATTAACCAAGACCAATCCCTTCTTTGATAAGCATTTGTATTTAAGTCAAATCCTAAATACATGATCCCATTCTAAATGTCCACCAAAGGAAAATATAAATCATCACAAATTCAATCAATATCCTCTTGTTCTATGTTGAGAAAGGAGGTAGATGAATTCATGAAATTGTAACTCATACATGTAGGGTGCCCGCAAGAAGCTGCTACCCAATTATGATGCAATGGGAGCACGCGAGCGGGCTTAATCCACAACACACATGCACCGCTTAGATGCGCGCACGCACTCCTACTTCAGAGTGACAAACCTCCATGCCAGATTGCCAACGTGGGCAATAAGAGCGCGCACGCGCATGTGGATGCACACATGTATTTGGATGCGCGTGCGTGTTGGGCGCGATAGCAAACAGGGACGCGCATGTGTCCATGTGTATTAAAAATAAAAATAAAAACAAAACAGTGGGCGTATTGTTTTTTAGCAACCTATGAGCGCGCAAGGAGGAGCCAACGACCCCCAAGGAGATGAATTCGACCCCCAAGGAGCCCAACTAACTTGTGCAAATCGCCTAAAAAAACGCTTGAGTAAGGTAAATAGAGTAGGAATGCAATTTTTTTTGTTTATTTCATTGTTTTTAAAATAAAATACAAGCTTAAAAAAATTGAAAATCAATTGAAATGGGTAAAATTTGATATTGCAGGTACAAATTACCTAACCACAATGACCAATACCAATGAACCATCTAAAGAAATGAATGAAACAAACCAAATACAGGAACCAAACCCCGAATTAAATGAAGAAAACCTCGAATTAAAAGAAGAAGAAAACCCCGAAGATGAATTACATGGGGATTTAAACCAATTAAGAATTTTGAGTGATGAATTGAAGAACACGAGGGAACCCTCTCGAGTTTCCCTCACCACATCAATACAAAACATTATAGAATCTATCAACATTTCCCATAGTGAGATAACCATTTTGAATGAATATAGGGATTGAATGAGAGAGCATTATAGTACTGGTATATCCAAAGAGGATTTAAAAAACCTGAATATCACAAAATCCCAACTCTGGTGCAAATTTACAAATCCTAGAACAAGACATCCTCCAGATGTGGGGAAGAGGTGAGTTTGCATGGACTGGTGTAATTACCAGCCATAGAGAGAAAACTGGAGGAAGAGATGGTTCATGGTATTTGACAAGTCTCCATGCAACAATGTCGAGGTCCCACAGTATTTTCTCAGGAAACTGTGGGCTGAGTTTGTGTTATGGTTCCATGTGAACTACTTCGACATCACGGAGTTCCAGGGCGTTGGTGTTGGATCAGCCCAAGATCGACCTCACGCCCACTGGAACCCACTCAGAGGACCTGCTGCACCTAGGCGAGAGCCAAACCCTCCTCCTCAACCCCATGGGTTAGGTAGCAGGCTAGATGAGATCCATGAGTCTGTCATATGTGCCACATGACACCTTCTCAGGCATACCGCATTTGTTGCTATGTGCTCGTAGAGCAAGTAGGACCCCCGAGAGACACACTTCTGCACGGTCTACTGGTGGTGGGCGGGGGAGAGAAGATATAGGTGGTAGCTAGGTAGATCCATCTAGCTTGATGAGACCAGTGCCACATCATTGTTCTCGTTGTGGGAATCCATGCCAGGTTCCCACGTAGGAGCATGGCACAGAGAGCTACCTACACCAGGTTAGTCATTGTTTTATTTAATGTCATAATTTCTAATAAATTTAACTTAGAATCAGATGTTGATGACTTGATTTTTTTTAATGTACAGCTATTCAGTGCCGATTCTCCAACACACAGGTGGGAGGATGCTGGTTCCTTTAAACTAGATGGAGCCATGGCAGCTACAGAGGACACCGCGACACCATACACACAGGTAGTTTTCTTTCAGTAATTAAATTTAATGTTAGTAGTTAATCTTGTCATCCAAGATATGTGTCTCTCTTGTAATTTGTTTTAATATTTGCATCACATTTATTGTTTATTGTTATTGCTCCGTGATCCTGTTTTTTTAACAAGGTCATGAGAGAAAAAAAAATATTCTACCACACTATCTTAAAATTCATTTAATTCCTTCAAAAATGGATGAAATGTTCTCTTACCTTAATTGGTAACAAGCAAGGAAGTATGTTTGACATTGGTGAAAAAATGAGGGACCTAGAAAAAACTTACGTGGAAAACATTTACATGGAGATGCACCAAGATGATGGTTAGATAATTAAATTGGTAATTAATGAATTGGGTCTTAGTTGTATTGTCAATAATTGAATATGTGAAAATAACCATTATCTGCTCAGTATGCTACCTATAATAGAAACTTAGAAGAAAATGTACTAAGAAGGGTATTCTCAATTAGGATACCTTAAAAAATTAGGTTTGAAATAGGAGGAGAAGAGAACTCATAGCCATGTCAACTCTCTGGACCAGAAAGGAAATGAAGCATAAGCAAGGTTTACTAGGTCTAACTAGTCAACTAATTCGTATATAAGGAAACATTAAAATCAATGATGGATACAATTTACAAAGATATAGTTAGGGAAAATATGACAAACACTTACCCTACAAATCATCCATCCTTTGATATTGGACAAGACAAGCATATAATTTTTTAATATCATTTCAAGGATCGATGAGAAATTCTAAGTAAGCCCATAAATGTTGTGGATACTCTCTAAAATAGAGAAAAATGTAACATCCCTCAAAATCATAATTTAAAAGAAAAATTATTATGCAAGTTTGGGACTGTTATTATCACCATCATATCATTGATGTTATGTCACTTGATTGATTTGTGACTTCTATTGTATCACTAAATTAGTTCTTGTCAATCGTTGCATATTTATTTAAATTGTCAGCCCATATTTAGTTAATATTTACTAATTGAATCTAAATATTTTGTGCAAATGAACAGGTGTCTGCAGGATTGAGTGACTAGCCATCCCCACTAGGGATCAACAGATACCCTCA
>LPNX010640572.1:21491-137832 GCA_001517045.1 Pseudotsuga menziesii | reverse complement strand
CTTGCAGTTTCCCATGCTTCCACCCTCCCCCCTCCGACCACATTACACCATCCATCCACATTCACCATCCCAGACCTCATCCCCCTCCTCCATATTCCCCCACCACCCTCGTTCCATTCTACAGCCAGTTGGCGTTTATCGTCATACATCACCACTTCGCCCACTCCATTCCACGCCCTCTCCTACCGTGCCCCCTAGTGTTGTATCCAACATCGATGTGGCTACATCCTCTGCTATGCCATCCACCCTAGCATCAGAGTAGGTTATACAGCCCACTGCTCCACCTGCCACCCTCGTGGACCAGTCGATTGCTCCACCTGCTAGCCCCCAGGACTAGCCTGTTGTGTTCACGGTGAGATTGATTAGTTTATGAAAATATCATTCAATATTAACAAAAATTAACATAGTAGTAAATTGTATGAGTTATCTTATTGTTTAAACGCTGCGGGGTGGCATTGCCGAGAGACTTAGATCACGGAGGAGGGTAGCCTGCTCACCACTTACGATCTCGTTTCAGGTGAGCTATTTAAATTTTGAAAATGTAAATTGTTATATTTAAATTGTGTTTTATACTTGTATAATTGCCTGTAGGAGTTGACATTTGATTGTTGTCATTTCAGAGCCCAAGGGGAGGTGGTCGAAGCAGCCGGAAGAACCGAGCTTCATCTAGCTCGAAGAAGAGGAAGATCGATTTTGGAGTTGGACTTGGGAGCTCTAAGGGTGGGCAGGAGGATTGAGAGAGCCTCCTATGTACACTATCCATGATGTGGCATTTTGGCACGAGTTGCCATATTTTGTATAGGGCATGAGTTTCCATATTTTGTATAGGGCACGAGTTGCCATATTTTGTATACAACACGAGTTGCCATATTTTGTATATGATTGGAAATTTTTGTATATTAATATATCATTTTGTACTTCTTTATAGTATTAGTTTACAATTGATGCGCTTGCAATACTTATTGTTGATGAAGCAATAAAGTTTGTGTGTTCACAATAAAATGCATAAAAAATTTAACAGTGTAGGTTAGTTAACAAAAAAATACACAAATGCATAAAAATACAGTCTTATTCATTGTCCAAATTGCAATAGAAAGCACTTGTCTGTCTTTGGTATTTACATAGTATATCTAACCTTTGGCCTTCTACTCCATTTTCTATCTTTGACTAACCCTATGACTGTCTATCAAACTAGACTGTAATACTACCTATTAGGCAGCCATAAGACACACCTAAACCATTATATTATAGCCTAACCCTTGCTAAAACCGTTTCCCTAGACTCCTACCTTTCCCTCTCTCTAAATCAAGTCTTATTCCTTTCATTTCCACACTACTTAGACCCCCACGACTCTCCCTATATCTCTGACTATAATATCCATTTTGGACAGCCCTAGAACACCACTAACTCATCCTAAGATTCCCTAACTTATTCACTGTAATATCCTATTTAGGGAAGCCCTAATAGCCTTCTTATCCACCTATCATATCATAAGGTCACTTCCTTGCCTTCCTATCTTACCCACTCACTAGCGCCTGACCTCAAATTTGTCCATAACCCAATTTAAAGTGGCACAAAGACAACCTAAAGAGACTGTATATAAACAATCATTCCCAGCCATACATAAACAAATTTGACAGTGGTTTATAAACATCCATAACTTGGCAAAATACTAGAAAAGTCCTTGAATTTCTTGCAAGTCATTGTGTCGTCAAAAGCCAAGTGAATATACTTCTTATCATTCCTACTTGACTGGAAATTACATCTTGGACTGTCATAACACATTTTACTTGACTAAAATTTTGATTTGGTTTAACAGTCCCATTGGCTTGGAAACTTGTCACTTATAAAATTGTTTATCACTGATGTTTACTTAAAAAGATTGTACCTTTGTTTTGACAAGCTAAAAAGTGAAATATAGGACTGTCATAATCCTAAATGCTTGGCTAGAAATAATTTTATGTCGATTGCAAGAGAGGTTGACTTTGTACGATATGATGATAATGTCCCATCAACACCACTAACATGCTTCAACCACATGCATAATTGAAATGAAAACATCCCATAATGATAACGTCTTATAAAAATTGTTCTTCCTTGACAAATAAAAAATGAAACAAGTTCATAAATATGTGTCTTCTATAACGATCTATTGAGCACTTGCAATTTTAACGAGCTATTGTACTTGTTGCAATTTTAACGATTTAAGGGTTAGCATGCATAACCTAGGGTTTAGAATCAATGAGGAAACCCTAACCCTAACTAAAGTTTAAAGGTTAGCATGCATAACCTAGGCTTTATAATCAATGAGGAAACCCTGACAGGTAATATCCTATTTAGGGTAGACCTAATAGCCTTCTTACCCACCTATCATAGCCTAAGGTCACTTGCTTTCCTTCCTATCTTACCCACTCACTTCCTATCTTGTCATCCCTATTGATCCTTCCTTGGTAGCGACATGTTCTCTTTGGGTGTACAATCATGGTTTAAAGGGTCATTTTGGCTAGCAAGTTCCTTTTATTTCAGAGGATTTTCCTTTGTCATCATCTTGATGGCCTATATAAGTGTATGATGACCTATCCAAAGGTCTGCAATTAGGATATCTAACAAAATAAACACCATTAAAGTTTACTTAACAAATTCAACCCAAAATTATCTCAAATTAGCATGCATAACCAATGCTAGAATCTACCCAATCATAAAGATAATATAAGCTAAAATTCAAATCTCCGCACTATAATTGTTTTCCTCGTTAGGGTTTATAAACCCTAATCATCTTTCATCATAGTAGCACATGGCATTTTAGGCAAGTCTAGCTAGGGTTAGCATTTCCGGCAAGTATAGCATGTAACTATTCATCAATTACAATAGTGTTAGCTAGGGTTTAGGATAACAAAGAAATTCAATTCATAACCTAGGGTTTAATTCAATTGTAACAATTTAATAATTTGAGTATTGTTCCTAGCATTTGCACACATTGGTATTTGCATTTGTGAACATATGAAATAGTAAGTAGTTCATAATAATCCCAATACAATTATTTCATGTATGTGCATAGCCTAGGTATAGGGACTCTTGGTTTTTACTTAAATGATACTAACCAATCTAATGATATATACCTAAAGAGGTCATAAAACCCTAGTTCTATCTCATAACTTGTGAACCCTAGTTATAATATGCAATTTGTAGTTCATGAAACCCTTGTTGGTTTTCAATTTGTAAGTGTAGCCTAGGCCTATATGGACTTTTGGTTTCTACTTAAATGATACTAACCAGTCTAATTTGATCTTCAAACCTAAAGAGTTCATAAAACCCTAGTTTGTAGTTCTATGTCTCAATATGTGAACCCTAGTTTTATTATGCAGGTTGTTGGCTTATATTCTAGTGCATGAATAATATAATGCTGCAACATGTGCTTTCTTAGTGATATCTAGACACATTGGGCCATGAAAACATGAGGGGGAGGGCCATTTTCAACCCAAGTTATAGCATGCAATTGTAGTTCATGAAACCCTAGTTGGTTTAGGATGTGTACATGTACATGTGTTTCTACTTCCATCTCATAACCTGTAAAGAGTTCACGAAACCCTGCAAACTAATATAACATACCATAACATACTAACATCATACCATTCTAACATACCATACCATACTAGCATACCATACCATACCCTACAAAGGCTAACATCATACTACATACCCTACAATACCCTATGATACTAACATCATACCATGTACTAACATACCATGCCATTCTAATTCCATCACATAACTTGTGAAGAGGTCATAAAACCCTACTTCCATCTCATAACTTCTCAACCCTATTTATAGCGTGCAATTGTAGATCATGAAACTATAGCATGCAATTGTAGTTCATGAAACCCTAGTATGCAATTGTAGTTCATGAAACCCTAGTATGAAAGTCTCAACAAGATTGTAGTTCATGAAACCCTAGCATGCAATGGTAGTTTAGGAAACCGTAGGTGTGTTTCTCTTTTCCATCTCATAACTTGTAAAGAGCTCATAAATCCATATTTCCATCTCATAACTTCTCAACCCTAGTTATAGCATGCAATTTGTAGTTCATGAAACTATAGCATGCAATTGTAGTTCATGAAACCCTAGTATGCAATTGTAGTTCATGAAACCCTAGTATGAAAGTCTCAACGAGATTGTAGTTCATGAAAGCCTAGCATGCAATGTTAGTTCATGAAACCGTAGGTGTGTTTCTCTTTTCCATCTCATAACTTGTAAAGAGCTCATAAATCCATATTTCCATCTAATAACTTCTCAACCCTAGTTATAGCATGCAATTTGTAGTTCATGAAAGCCTAGTTGGTTTTAGATTTGTACATGTACATGTGTTTCTACTTCCATCTCATAGCTTTTAAATAGGTCACAAAACCCTAGTTCCATCTCATAACTTCTCAACAATAGTTATAGCATGCAATTGTAGCTCACAAAACCCTAGTTGGTTTTCAATTTGTACATGTACATGTGTATCTACTTCCATCTCATAGCTTTTAAAGAGGTCCCAAAACCCTAGTTCCATCTCATAACTTCTCAACCCTAGTTATAACATGCAATTGTAGTTCACAAAACCCTGGCTGGTTTTCAATTTGTACATGTACATGTGTTTCATCTCATAACTTCTCAACCCTAGTTATAGCATGCAATTGTAGTTCATGAAACCCTACTATGCAATTGTAGTTCATCAAACCCTAGTATGCAAGTCTCAACGAGATTGCAGTTCATGAAACCCTAGCATGCATTAAGGTATCCACACTATAATTGTTTTCGTCGTTAGGGTTTATAAACCCTAATCATCTTTCATCATAGAAGCACATGGCATTTCAGACAAGTCTACCACCAGTTTCGATGTCAACATGTCTATCCTAGGATGATTCCTCAAACCCTAGGTCTTTGTCTATTGCATCAACACAAGCACCATGGAAAATCAACTAAACTTAAAACAATCTTCTTCTAAGCAAGGAATCAAAAGAAGCTCGAGATTTATCAAGTTAAGTTTTCCATGGTCTTTCCCTAACCTCCATGTATCACACAAGAACAAGACTGCAATATCACCAAAGACATTAGCTCTTTTCTGTGTATCTTCTACAGGGTTGGAACCCTAATTCTACCTCCTTTGCCTTGACAATAAGAGCTATAGATTCTGCAAGACAACCATCAATTCCTCTAGTATTATATCTCCTTCTCCAAGGTTTACTTACATATATAAACCCTAGTGTCCTCATGCATATCCAAGTTTCATCATGTAATGCATTCCTCCTCTAGTTGTGTACCACATCTTCTTGTTCCCAATGCTCCTCGACATATGTGTCAGAGGTGGTTACAATGCTCCAATGCTTATCCTCAATATGTGTGCCAAGGTTGTTACTATGCTCATTTTTTCTCCTCAACATGTGTGTGAAGGTGCTCACTAAGGTACAATATTTCACTTATCTTCATCCTAATATCACAAGGCAACCCAACAAAATAATTCCTAGTCCAAGTGTACATTAACACCATGAAGATACATCCCTTTAGGGCACTCTTTCCAAGCATATAACATATCTAGAACCTCTTATTACAACAAATTACAACATCAATAAATCTACTGAGCAAAACCCTAGTTTACAAAACCGATGCACAGTGGAGTCATTAGGCCATGCAAATGCAGTGGAGAGGACCCTCTAGAGGTAATGGAATTCCAGGATACTAACGAAGTCGACGACTTGTCAATCTGACCTCTGGTTTTCGAGTTATGCCGAGTTGCAAGTCGCATGAAAATGTCGTTCAGGGACACTTGGTCACTCTCGGTCCGAGAGCGAAAAACCAAGCGGAGCAGCAAGATTGCATGTTGTTGGATTTGACAGGTGTGTATGGCCAATGCTGACATGGTAACACCACCAAGACTGGCACGGAGGAGGGTTTTTCAGAGTTGACCCACCAATGCAAGAGTTGCATTGAAGAAAACTAAGCAAAACCCTAGTTTACAAAACCGATGCACAGTGGAGTCACTGGGCCATGCAAACATGGTGGAGAGGGCCCTCTAGAGGTAATGGCATGCCAGGAGACCAACGGATTCGACAGCTCATCGATCCAACCTTCGATTGTCGTGTTATGTCGAGTTGCAAGTTGCAAGTTGCATGAAAATGCCATTCAGGGACACTTCGTCACTCTCGGTCCAAGAGCGAAAAAACAAATCGAGCAGCAAGATTGCATGCCATTGGCTCTGACGCGTGTGTATGGCCAATGCCGACATGGGAACACAACCAAGACTGGCATGGAGGAGGGTTTTTCAGAGTTGACCCACCAATGCGATAGTTGCATTGAAGGAAACTGAGCAAAACCCTAGTTTACGAAACCGATGCACAGTGGAGTCACTAGGCCATGCAAATGCAGTGGAGAGGGCCCTCTAGAGGTAATGGCATGCCAGGAGACCAACAGATTTGATGGCTCGTCGATCCGACCTCTAGTTGTCGAGTTATATCGGGCTGCAAGTCGCATGAAAGTGTCATTCAGGGACACTTGGTCACTTTCGGTCCGGGATGACGCGCTAATAGTTTGGCATGGTAAGAGAATTATTAAAAGGTTGAAGAAGGACTTGGGAAGTCAAATTGCAATGAAGGATTTGGGTCCAACAAAACAAATATTGGGCATGAACTATATTTCTCCAAAAAAGGATAGAAGAAATGTTATAGAAACTGTATCTCTTAAACATGAACAACTCGTTGACCTTGCTCTGTGTTATACCTTCTTCTTTCTCTTTCAATTCTAATTATTGACTCAAATAGAAGAATGATAAAAACTTACTAGAATAGCAATTAAAATTTAGAGATGAAAGCATAATTCACAAGTCAAATACCATTTCACAATATTAGAGCAATTATTTTTTTATTAGTAGCCCGATGCAACACAGATTGGAGAGAAAGTTGCAAAGATAGTGGTTTACCAGGCAGGACATGTAGAGAACAATATAAAGTGTGGAATTAGAAAACCTACGAAGGACATGATGTTTAAACTCCTGTAACAAAGGTAAGAGAAACATGGGTGAAAGATTAAACCAGTGAAGGGTGTCTATTGAAGATACATGCATCAAACATTTTCACTTGAAAGTTACATTCAAATAATTCAATCTCTAATTAAAAAGAACAGAAGGAATTGAGAATGCAAATGATGAAAATTTGTATTCTTGCATAATTTTAGTGGCTAACAAGAAGTAGTGTGAAAGGGATGGAGAAAATAGCCATTTGTCTCTAGTCAAAATCATCAAATGTAGAGAATCGTGTGCTTGTGCAAGCTAACGCGTCAAAATCTGGATGCTAGTTCCATGAGTGGTTGAAATTGACAGCTACTATTAAAAGACAAGACAATCATGATAACTTACTCTGCTTTCTATGTGAACTCTGCAAAATCCTTTCCCTTTCCATCTATATCGATGTCATGTATGAATATAGAGCATGTATAAATACTTATCACCAATATGGTGCATAAAACAGATCATACTTGGTAATAAGTATTTATACATGCTATATATTCAGACATGACATCGATATAGATGGAAAGGGAAAAGATTTTGCAGAGTTCACATAGAAAGCAGAGTAAATTATCGTGATCGTCTTGTCTTTTAATAGTAGCTGTCAATTTCAATCACTCATGGAACTAGAATCCAAGTGGAGTGTAAGCGCAATTACCCAATCTCATTCAATATAGCTAGTTGGATCCTCTCTATTTCTAATTGCCTCCATCAATCTCTCGTGCTCTGAATGAGGCAAGAAGTAACATACCTTGGTTGAGTTCTTCGTTGAAATTGTCTGTAGATGGATGTTCATGCCAACAATCAAGTTTGTGAAGTGATAGGCCACACAACTTGGTCTGTAATCCATGAATACATGCCCACTAGTTCTTCTTGATTTCCCATCTAGTGTAAGATATTCACCCTTAACCACCATCGAGCCAATAGGAAATTCAATGCCTTCATCATCAATCAATGATCCATTCAGGATTTGCTTACCTAAAATGCATTTTTCCAACCAATAATCCATGCCCCATTCATTGTCTTTCGGGGCAACAACTGCATATATGTGTCTTGGTTGTACAATATCTGAGATATGGTTGTAGTCTATCGAAATCGCTGAATGACCCTCCTCTAAGTGGGTTGTTTCACCAAATACAAGTGGGTCTACTACAAGTGACACACAATCCCAATCATCAACCCAATCCATGCATTCACATTCATCCCATTCACCACTACTACAAGGGCTGCAAAAGCAAGCAAGTTTCCACGTCCATATTTCAAACAGGGGGTTGTTTGAACTTCGAACTGAATGAAATCCATGTGTTCCTTGTATTGTGCCGCAACTATAGGAACGTGATCGATATATGTCAACCACATGCCAAAAATTCCTGACTGGCCTTCCTACCAGTTTAGTTTGGTCTGACATTGTTACAAAGCACCATTGAACTATGGATTTTGCATCTTTGATATGGGGGTTTCTGGTAAACCTCATCTCCTCCCTTCGTAGTGCGGTCTTGATGCATGCATCGGCCCCATCATGCTCACCTTTGTCATGCCCGGTCTCAAAGTAGTTCCATATATGCAGCACATTATATGTCTTATGTAACATACTCATCCATTGGAAGACTCAGGGATTTTTGAACTAGCCCGCACAACCATCTGACCATATCCAATGCTGATCCATCTGTATATCTCCCTCCTTTAGTTGATCATATAAAATTCGAAAACAATGTTGCACATAATGCAGATCATGGCATTTGTCATCACTTATGTAAAAGTTTGTCTCCTTCTGTATTATCCTGTTGTTAACACTGCTCTCAGGGCCATGCCTATACGTAATATGTACCATGATGTTGACTTGTTCGGAATGGTAGTATTGACTCTGAATTTCATTTTGTGGCTGAAGGGTGTAGTTTTTTGCAAAATCCACAATTGACAATATGGTCCCAATGGGAAAGATGTCCCTGCATTTTCTGTACTGCTCATCCTTCCATCGCGCTACATGCACATGTTGAACATACTGCTCGGTTTTCTTGTAGAACTCCATCAAACAATCACATACCCGTACCTGTTGCCATGAAAACAAGGGTCGTATTAGAATGTGACCTTTAAAGAATGTATATGTAGAAACTAAACATGTAAGAGGAAAAACATGCAATAATCATTTGCACCTATGACTTCACCAATGCAATCTTTTTACTTTCCTTCACACTATCTAATTGATAGGTTACGTACTTGAAGCTTTGCATCTCCATGCTCATATTGCCAAATTGATGCTCATCACTTCCATGAATGCAACGGTTCAAAAGAGCAAACCCACTGCACCTGGACCAATTCCCATATAGACATGATTTTTCATAGTATTTTTGTCCTTCATGCCTTGGACACATGATGATGATGATAAAATATCTCGATGCATTCGGTGGTATTACGAATTCATTGCAGCCCTGCTCAAGGTTAGTATGCAAATCACAAAATATATGTTTATACGTGTCATAAAATATTCATATTCTACATGGTATCTACAACAACATGCGTTTTGATCAATGCATATATGAACGCACCATGGTTTACATTTATCAAAGGACCTTTGGCCCAGGTTCAATTGTGTGTGCTCATTCTTGAATCTCTCATAGAGTTCAGTCTGTGTTGTGTTAAGGAAGTGTTTGACGTGGGGTTCACGTTCAGTAGAACCTTTTCTCAGCTTTAGCACATCTCTTTGATTAGATGAAGGTCTGGTATGATCATGCCAGAACATTTGTACTAATTCCTTAACATCATCAATTAGCTTCATATCTCAACGAGGCAACCTACCGACAAAATCCCAACAATCTTTTCCACCTAGAGTCTGCAGATTTTCTCTGCTAACAGAGTACTTCTGAACAGTTTTTCTATTTAATTTAAGTATCTGAGAAGTGTGTGAAAGGAGGCGACATTGCTGTGTGGACTTGCTTACAACTGATTATAATAACACACGACGAGCCGCACAGAGATATTTAGTATGAGACATCTTCCCAATTTCATTAAAAGAAGATTGGAGATTTCTAACAATATGATTGTTAGACTCTGAAATTATAACCATATTTATGCCCAAAATTCTCCTAACAACAACTAAACAATTTGACTAAAACAAACATAGTAATAATTGGCATTTACCTGCATCGCCTTTGGATTCAAAATATTCCTTCATTAATTTGTTACATTGCCAATCGATAGTGCGTTTGGGAAACTTACCTTCAAGGCCTGACAGACAACTTTCATCCACATGGATACGTCTAGGAGTCCTTTTTCTTGCAGTAGACAGACGAGGTAGGGAAGGTGGACATGAGCTACGGATCCTAGGGCTTCTTTGTTGTGGTGAATCATTCACATGTCGATCCATATTGGGAGTGTGCTCGACATGGTTGTGGTCTTTTGGAAGGGATTGCAAATTAATCATTGTTCCTAGGTCCAATTCTTCATACTTAGCGTCTCTCAATACGCCTATGTCTTCAAGAGCTTCAACAGGGCTCTTTGATGGATTGTTGGTTGGAGACTGTGTTGATGTTGGAACTTGAGTTTGGTTCATTGGACACAACTGCTTCACCCGTGGTTCTGAAGTAGAGGTTGTTATGTCATCAACTCTGTTAGGATCGGACACAGTATCAGTGGAAATGTTAGGACCATGTCTCACTCTCTCCATTTCCAACCTAGACTTTTCTCTTGCATCATTTTCCTTTTCAATGGGCATATTCCTTCTGGTTTTTCTTTCTCTGTTACATGAGTTTCCCATATCTGAAAGTTTCAAAGTCAAAAACTATGAGGTCTACCCCTAAATAAGAAGCAACAAATAAGGTATTAGTTCCATTATATAAGATACATGACGTGTTCCAACATAAATAACTAAATTATAGATATGTTAGTATGCTAATTATTGGCATTGATACATAATCGTTGATTAAACGTTTCTCTTTATGTTCGGACCAAATTTTCATTTATATACTCTAGTTGAGTCAAATAAAGATAGTCAGGTTTGCAGGTATTACAACTATAGGATTCTGACATCCTTTGTGTTCAAAAAGTATTGGAAGTCAAAAGAAGATGAGTGAAATGAGGAGGCTGCAAATACCTTGAAAAAATGAGAAATAATTGAGGTAGAGGCATCCCTGTCAAGCTCAAAGGAATGTTATGATAAATCGAGCATGAAGAGGAGAGCATGGACAAGTTGGTGAACTGTTCAATATGGACCCTCTCCCATGATTGCTTCCAAGGTCTTTATACAAATTGAAGAGTCTCAATAGAGAACCTCATCTATGCCATCCTTGTGGGAAAGCGAAATATATTCATGTGCAAATGGTTATTAGTCTACATTGCATACTTCATCTTGTATAGAGAATATGGACAACTTGGTGAACTATTCAATATGGACCCTCTCCCATGATTACTTCAAAGGTTTTTTTTTAAATTGAAGAGTCTCAAGAGATAACTTCATCTATGCCATCATTGTGTAAAATAAAAATATATTCATGTGCAAATGTAAATTAGTTAACATTCCATACTTCATCTTGTATGGAGAATATGAGACTTGTTTAGATGTGAAGTTGGGATTTATTCTTTTGAAATTAAATGTTGTCTATGAGAGAGATATTGTTGTAGGCATATCATAAAACATAAATCAATGAAATGATCTGAAAGCTTGTGAATTAAAACAATTATTTACAATTCACCATACCTATTCAAAATGATCTCTTCTTCCAATGAAAACTTGTAGTGTGAATCTTTCCACTAACTTGCAAGACCACTGAATATGTTTGTTAGATTCCAAGATTGAGCTTCTATCCAATAGATCAAAGAGAGGTGATGGATTGTGAGCCAAATTGCATAGTTTAGGAGCAAAAAACACGCGAACAACAAAAGAAAACCCGTGAAAATAGGTAGCAATCCCGAGAGTCTAGAAATCTATTTTTTTTACCTACTAATAGGTGAATGCATCTGCCTTTAAGCATGTGCACACGTGTCTAATACCACGCACGTGCATTAACATGCACACAAACTTAAACATGCATGCGCCCCTATTTAACATTTAGAGCATTTACTCACTAACGTTTATTTCATTTAATGACTAACCTTCTTCAAGAACGACTTCGTATTCATGATTATTTTGAGTATTTTTACAATATATTCTAAAACCTATCATCATCATCACTACTAAAATATATTCTAAACCTATCATCATAATCGTCATCCTCATTCTCATCATCACCATCATCACCATCATTGTTCATCATCATTGTCATCATCATCATCATCATCATCATCATCCTCATCCTCATCATCATAGTCATCATCCTCATCACCATCATTGTCATCATCATCATCACCAACATTGTTCATCATCATCATCGCCAACATTGTTTATCATTGTCGTCGTCATCATCATCATCATCATCATCCTCATCATCCTCATCCTCATCATCATCACCATCATTGTTCGTCACCACCATCATTGTTCATCATCATCCTCATCGTCGTCATCATCATCACATTCATTGTTCATCATCATCATCATCATCCTCATCGTCATCTTCATCATCATAACCATCATTGTTCATCGTCATAGTAATCTTCATAGTCATCATCAACCTCATCCTCATCATCATCACCGTCATCATCATCCTCATCATCATCTTCATCATCATCACCATCATTGTTCATCTTCAAAGTCATCATCATCCTCATCATCTTCGTCATCAACATCATCATCCTCATCATCGTAACCATCATCATCATGATCATCATCATAATCACTTTCACCATAGTAATAGTCATCGTGATCATCATCCTCATCATCATCCTCATCATCATCATCATCATCACCATCATTGTTCATCATCATATTCATTATATTCCTCCTCATCATCATCATCGTCGTCATCAACATCATCATAATCATCATCATCATCATCATCATTGTCATCATCATCATCCTCATCATCATCATTATCATCATCATCCTCATCCTCATCATCCTCGCCCTCATCATCATCATCATCATCACCGTCATTGTTCATAATCATCATCATCCTCATCAACATCATAGTCATCATCCTCCTCCTCCTCCTCATCATTGTTCATCAACATCATTCCATTGCAAATGCTTGAAAATAAAATCAAAGCAAAGTTTCAACTAAACCTATCATCATCATCATCATTGTTCCTCATCATCATCATCATCATCATCATCCTCCTCCTCATCATCATCACCATCATTATTCATCATCATTTTCATCTTCATCATCATCATCATCATCCTCATCATCCTCATCCTCTTCATCATCATAGTCATCATCCTCATCATCATCATTGTCATCATCCTCCTCCTCATCATCATCACCAACATTGTTCATCACCGTCATCATCATTATTATCATCATCATCATCATCATCATCATCATCCTCATCCTCATCATCATCGTCGTCATCCTCCTCCTCCTCCTCCTCATCATCATCATAGTCATCATCATTGTCATCATCCTCCTCATCATCATCACCATTGTTCATCATCATCATTCCATTGCAAATGCTTGAAAATAAAATCAAAGCAAAGTTTCAACTAAACCTATCATCATCATCATCATTTTTCCTCATCATCATCGTGATCATCATCATCCTAATCCTCATCCTCATCATCATCATCATCACCATCATTGTTCATCATCATCACAATCATCATCATCATCACCATCATTGTTCATCATCATCACAATCATCATCATCACTGTTCCTCATCATCGTCATCCTCGTCATCATCCTCATCATCATCTTCATCATCATCACCATCATTTCTCATCCTCATAGTCATCTTCATAGTCATCATCATCTTCGTCATCTTCATCATCATCGCAATCATCGCAATCATCATCATCATCATCATAATAACTGTCATCATAGTAATAGGCATCGTGATGATCATCCTCATCATCATCATCATCATCACCATCATTGTTCATCATCATAGTCATTATCATCCTCCTCCTCCTCATCATCATCGTCATCAACATCATCATTGTAATCATCATCATCATCATCATAATCATCGTCATCATCATCATCATCATCATCATCATCATCCTCAACCTCATCATCGTCATCATCATCACCTTCATTGTTCATCATCATCATCATCATCATCATCATCCTCATCATCATTGTTCATCGTCATCATTCCATTGCAAATGCTTAAAAATAAAATAAAATCAAATTTCCAACTAAACCTATCATCATCATCATTATTCCTCATCATCATCGTCGTCATCATCATCATCATCCTCATCCTCATCATCATCGTCATCATCATCATCATTATCACCATCATTGTTCATCATCGTCGTCGTCATCATCATCCTCATCCTCGTCACCATCGTCATCATCATCATCACCATCATTGTTCATCATCATTGTCATCATCATCATCATCATCATCATCGTCTTCATCCTCATCCTCTTCATCATCATAGTCATCATCCTCATCATCATCATTGTCATCATCCTCATCCTCATCATCCTCATCATCCTCATCATCATCATCAGCACCAACATTGTTCATCATCATCATCATCCTCATCCTCATCCTCATCATCATCATCATCATCCTCATCCTCATCCTCATCCTCATCGTCATCATCACCATCATTGTTCACCATCATCATCATCGTTGTCATCGTCATCATCATCATCATCATCATCATCATCATCATAGTCATCATCCTCATCATCATCATTGTCATCCTCCTCCTCCTCCTCCTCATCATTGTTCATCATCATCATTCCATTGCAAATGCTTGAAAATAAAATCAAAGCAAAGTTTCAACTAAACCTATCATCATCATCATCATTTTTCCTCATCGTCGTCGTCATGATCATCATCCTCGTCCTCATCCTCCTCCTCATCATCATCACCATCATTGTTCGTCATCATTGTCATCGTCATCATCATCCTCGTCCTCCTCCTCATCATCATAGTCATCATCCTCATCATCATCATTGAAATCATCCTTATCATCATCATCACAATCATCATCATCATCATCATCATCATCATCATCATTGTTCCTCATCATTGTCAGCATCGTCATCATCCTCATCATCATCTTTATCATCATCACCATCATTGTTCATCCTCATAGTCATCTTCATAGTCATCATCATCCTCATCATGATCATCATCTTCGTCATCAACATCATCATCGCAATCATCATCATCATAATCACTTTCATCATAGTAATAGTCATCGTGATCATCATCCTCATCATCATCATCATCATCACCATCATTATTCATCATCATAGTCATTATCATCCTCCTCATCATCATCATCATCACCATCAACATCATCATCATCATCATCATAGTCACCATCATCATCATCATAATAATCGTCATCATAATCATCGTCATCATACTCATAGTCATCGTGATCCTCATCCTCATCATCATCACAATCATTGTTCATCATCGTCATCATCATCATCATCATAGTCATCATCATTGTCAGCATCCTCCTCCTCATCATCATAGTCATCATCTTCATCGTCATCATTGTCATCCTCCTCCTCATCATCATCATAGTCATCATCCTCCTCCTCATCATCATAGTCATCATCCTCATCATCATCATTGTCATCATCTTCCTCCTCCTCATCATCATAGTCATCATCCTCATTTGATCATCATTGTCATCATCCTCCTTGTCATCATCATCATTCCATTGCAAATGCTTGAAAATAAAATCAAAACAAAGGGTTTACTTAACAAATGCGCTCACGTGTCCCTAACGCGCGTGCACAAAGTAGCACGAACGCGCTTTTAGTGCGTGCGCACCATAGAGTGCGATCACGCTTCTAGTGTGTGCGCGTTATGTTTTAAACTACGCGTGCACATGATTTAAATTTAGAATTTTGTCGGCACCTTTTTTCCAACTAACGTGGTGGATGACTTGGCTTCTTTGGTTTTAGATTTGGGTTGCCCAACCAAGTGGTTTGGACTGTCTTATGACATAAAAACTTGTTTTGTACCACTTCTCCTATTTCGTGCATGATTTTCCATATGCCACGCTTGTCCACTGTTAATGAAAATTCACACACTTGTGTAACTCTATCTGTAGATTCTGAATATGCAATTTTTATTTAAATCTATTATCTTTTTCTATTTTTTATATAATTTTAAATGGACTAACGTCAATCTAACACAAAAGGTAGGCTATTTTCTTCAGCTATAACTTTTGATTGCCTCACCTATTTAAAATATGGAAAAGAACCTGCACAAGAAGACATAAAGACCTACATCCTAAAAGAAAAATATCATTCATTGACTATGTTAAGACAAAGATGTGGTGGACCAACGCTCGACCTTGTCATTTTAGGGCGTCACTGACTTCCTTAATTTGAAAAATAAAAAATATAACATAAATAAATATGGAAAAATAACGTTGCACTAGACACATCTGTTATCTACAACTCTATATAATTTTTTTCACAAAATTCCACCATTTGCATACCAAATGAGTGGACCAACACAAACATATTCATTATTTTTTGGGAAAAATAAAACATACCAACCTTAGAAGAACCTCTTTTTGGGGGATTTATGCTTAGTTTCCATAAATAAAATTATATATTCCAGAAGGTAATCCAATTGTCCACATTTCATATTCTTACACCATATTCCAAAAAGTTGTGTAGGTACCTCTACTGTTGCTTTTTGACGTTCAGATTTCTGTTTTCCTAGAACTCCATTGCAACGAACTCATAATAAGTGACCAGCATTATCTTGCACCAGCCCTGTAGCATATGCAAACAATTACAAAGAACCTTGTAATTGGCACTACTACATTTGGGTGGAAAATCCGACGACGGATTCCAATAATAGAGCTAAAATCAGAAAATTGTTGGATTTAACTTATATATATATATATATGCATGTATGTATGTATGTATGTATGTATGTATATTAAAAATTGTTCCGACGTTTATCAGATACCTGACGCCCATGTTGTTTCATCGGATATAGACAAACCTAGACCTCGCCGCATATCTGATGTACTTGTAGGTGAAATATTAATGGAATTCGATTAATGGCATGTAATTGTTGAAGAAATGTAACTAAAGAAGATATTATATTTTGTATTGTTATTGCTATTACCCCTTTCAAAGATGTTGTTCCTCTGGTTAGGGATGCCATTGATGTAATTGTTCATGTAAAGTATTGAGGTAAAGCCTCTGTTGTAATACGGGTTAGTAGTACCCACTAAAGTATTATTAAAATGTATTTTTGAGTCTTCCAAGGAAATTTTACCCTGGAAGCAAGGAGAAGTCGGCCTAGTTGGGTTATTAGGAATATCAACTGATCTGTATAAATAGGAGAGGCACCTCCCTCATTTGGACAAGAAGAACACTCAAGCAGTTGCGCTAGAGAGAGAAGAGACAATCCATCTGGAGGAGAGGAAGCAATCTAGTATTGTTATTGGGTCTTACACTGTTCTTGGGTGAAGTCAATATAGAGGAATTTTTGTAAGGTTTTTACCTACAAGGGTTTTCCCAGGATAAATCTTTTTTTCTCCTTTGTTCTGTTGTGCTTGTTATTCTTTTAGAGATCCTTTTGTTTGGTATAACAACTTTTAAAATCTTAACATGGTATCAGAGCTAACTTGAAAGAAGACATTGTGCAGCAACTCATTCAGTAATTTGACAAGATAGGGTCTACTATTCTAGATACATCCCTCCATAGATTAGCTGAAAAAGAAGGTCCACTCAGCTTGGCCTAGGAGGGCACATCTATCCATCGAAGCAGTTTTTCATTCTGAGGATTTTTACCTTTTGACCTAACACTGGTGCCAGGAGAAAATAGGGAATCATATTTTTCAAGGTTCTATCCTTAGATTATAGAAAAGAAAGATACAGTTTATCTCGCCTTGGGGAGGCACACCTTTTCCTCCTCTTAGATCCACAAGTGATCACTGTTGGAAAATTATGGTTTCCTACCCAAACCCTAGGTCATCCTGAAGTTGGTTCCACAAAAGGTCCTCAAACTAGTAAGTACTATCTCCTATATTTCCATTTGAGGTTCTCTTTCATTAAAGATGAAAAATAGTGCCAAGCTTGATGAAAAAATTAAGGGAGTAGAGAACTTCAGAGCATGGAAGTACATAATCATGCTCATCCTTGAAGAACATCACCTAGATGGTTTTATCAAGGAATATGTCAAGGAATGAGAAGGAGAAGAGGAAAAGTCCAAACACAAAAAGGATATGATCAAAGTGAAAAGGATCATAGCTAACTCTATTAAGGATCGATTGATATCCCAGGTATCTTCAAAGAACACTCCTAAATAAATGTTTGATGTACTAACTAATATGTTTGAAGGGAAGAATATCAATAGAAGAATGACCTTGAGAAACCAACTCAAGGGTGTGAATATACAAAAGATAGAAACCATACAATGATATTTCTCTAGAATATCTTAGATTGAAGAACAGTAGGAATCCATTGGTGATATGGTTGAAGAACAATAAGTGGTGATGACTACTCTGAATGGCCTCCCTAGAGAATGGGATTCCTTCATTAGAGGAATATGTTCTAGAAGAAATATAACCAAATTCAACAAAATATGGGAAGAATGTGTACAATAAGAAGGAAGGATAATCAACCGAGAAGAGAAGCTAAACAAAAATGAAGATCAGGCTCTAGCTACACACACCAATAATGGCAGATTCAGAAGGAAGAGTCAAGGTTCATCTCCCAGAATATCACCTAACTTGAAGAATAAATCCAGAAGGGTTTACACATCTTTTGAATGTTACTCATGCCATAAGATGGGACGCATTGCTATATACTGTCCTCTTAAAAAAGATCATTCTAAGAAGAAGAACCAGAAGTATCATGCCCATGCAACTGAAGAGAATGAATCAGACAAGGAAGTGATCACAGAGAATGAAGACTCTAGTGAATGTTAAAGGGAAGTGATGAGTCTGTGAGCCCTTCTGACATGGATGCAGGATTGGTTCCTCCCATGGTTAGATGTAAGTGCATAGCCCTTCTAACATGGATGCAGGATTGGTTCCTCCCATGGTCAGATCTAAGTGCAGAGCCCTTCTGACATGGATGCAAGATTGGTTCCTCCCATGGTCAGATGTAAGTGCAGAGCCCTTCTGACATGAATGTTGGATGTGTTCCTCTCATGGTCAGATGTAAGGGCAGATCAATTCTGACATGAATGCTATATGTGTTCCTCTCAAAGTCAGATGCAAGTGCAGAGCCATTCTGACATGAATGTTGGATGTGTTCCTCTCATGGTCAAATGTAAGTGCAGAGCCTTTCTGACATAGATGCAGGATTGGTTCCTCCTATGGTCAGATGTGAGTGTTGGGCCTTTCTGACATGGATGCAGGATTGGTTCCTCCTATGGTCATATGTGAGTGTCGGGCCTTTCTGACATGGATGCAAGAAGTGTTCCTCCCATGGTGAGATGTGAGTGTTGGGAGGGCCTTTTTGACATGGATGCAGGATGTGTTCCCCCCATGGTCAGATATAAGCGCTGAAGAAGAAGAAGACCTACATGGAGGCTAGGCCTACAACGAGCATGAAAAAGGGCTGGCTCTGTAGAACTTCATGTGACGAGTAGAATTGAGCAATAGCACCCTTTGATTGAGATAGCAAAGCAGTAATGATGATAATCCAGTGATGATCCAGCTTTGATAATGATCCAGTGGTGATCCAGCTTTGATGATGATCCAGTGATGATCCAACTTTAATGATGATCCAGTGATGATCCAACTTTGATGATGATCCAGAGAAGAAGACTTGTGCTAATGAATTGTGTCAAGAGAATACCTTCTTATTTAAGAGGGAGTGTTGATGTATTTGTAACTTTGGAATGTATTCACTTGTATATTTTATATATTATATTTCATTATACCCCGATGTTCCTATCGGGAGAGTCATTAATATAATAAAGTCATGTAAAAGTCAATGAGGTTAACCCTTTGTTGTAAGTCGGGGCAATAGTCTCCACAATTGAGTTGAGTTTAACCCTCATTGTTGATCAGAGGGGAAAAGTCCCCACAGTTGAGGGGCACTAGGGTTATTAGACTCTCATAGAGAATTCGACCCTAGTAAGTAATTGTCAAGTCAAAAAATAGAATAAATAGAGAGTGGGCCTATCTATTTATCAAATACACTCACTCAACTAGGGCACATGAGTGAGAGAGGAAGTGATGGCACAAGTGAGAGAGATTAGTTGTCGAAGATCATCTTTCTATTTTCAGGTTTTACTTTTGCTATTGGTGCTCATTCTATCTCTGAGGAAGTTGTAGGGTTTTCTCCTTTATGGTTTCCCCAAGGAAAATTATTTGTGTCTCTTGTCTCTTGTGATTATTGGTGTGCATGTTATTCTCTCAGATAAGATCCGAATATCATATTGCTTAAATGATAAAAATATAACATATACCACCCTATCGGCCCGGTGCGTAGCCCAGGAAGCTCACCAAGAATTAGAAGTACCAAGTGAATATGTCAGCGATACCACAGGGGATGGTATGTACTACAGACATTGTGCCTGCGCTAATGCAGATGAAGTATGATGACCATGACTTTCTTGCATTTGAAGATGTTACAAAGGACCCATATGTGTCGATGGTAGCAGTAGGAGGTGACCCAATAGAACGCATTCCGCAGGATTGGGTGAGTGGGATGAATAAGGCAGGATTGTTGGGTTTAATTAACATGCCCCATTTTGGGTGGCTAAATGAAGCAAATGCCTACGTAAAGCAACTTTTGGCCTGTTTTCATGGAGGAACGTTGTGGCTGGAAACACCAGTCGAAATCATGGTGGACTTGATCTTAGATATCACAGGGCTACCAAAGGATGGGGCAGACCCCTTGCAATATTTTAGAGGCAAGGATAATGACAAGAAGCTTGCGGCAAGGTTGAAGAAGCGTTATGGGTTGGAGCACGACGCGCAGGCTTACCGCATCGATAGTATCAATGATCAGGTGGCACGTATCGACGCAAGGATTTTGGCCAGCAAAGTGTCCAAGAAGAACCGCCCCATTCAATGTAACTCAAGGGTGATTGCGTGCGCGGAGCAATGCGTGGAAGGTGTACAAATGAGATGGTCGCTCTTTTTGATGAACCAGTTGGTGGAAGACGTGATGGAAATACAGGCGCGAGAGCAGCCGTTTACATATAGCTGGTTGTTGATCTTGATCACACTTATGACTTGGATGGAGCTAGTCGACTATCAAGGCATGGAAGTAGAAGAAGTGAAAGTGTGTAAGGGTGCACGTTACCAAAATCTTTGGTGGGTAAAGGAACCTAAAAGACTGGAGGACTGTGCGGTCCAATTTTGGGTCTATTGGGGAGCGCTGCAGGCGGAAGCTGTGAAATTTCCTCGATTATATGAGGAAGCTACAATGAAGTATCAACGAATTGCTCGGTTTTCAATCGTCCCACATGCCATTCACATGCAAGTGCGGCATGACTCAAACAAGCAATGGTTGTCGATGCCTTACAAGTTGTCTGATTGAGAATTAGAGGCGATTGTTAATGATTGGGCTACGACATGGAGAGAACCAGTCAGTTTGGATGAAGTATCGATAGGACCCCCAGTGGATGCACCTGTTGATCCCGTGCATAAAGATGACTAGTAGAGCCACCATGAATCTGATACAGAGTCGACAGAGACACCCAGTGATCCGGATGCAGAGCGCGCATTTGACGAGTCCATAATGAAGAAATGGTATGAACAAGGTGTGACCAATAGCACAACATTGGGAATGGAGGCGTAGTTGAATTGGCTGGTCAAGACGATTACAGATGCAACAGATGCGATAGCAAAGGAAATGAAGAAATCCGTGCAAGAGGGATTTGCGGAGGTAAGAACAAAACTTGATTCTTTACATGATGTTTTTTTGAAGAGAGCGCCAGAAGGAGCGACTCTGTAGGACTTTGGCTCAATCAACACTAGGACGCAGGTTCAGAATGTTAAAATTCCCCTGACTATGGTTGAGACCAGCAACGAATATTTGAATGCCTCCCTACAGCAGTTGCAGGGATTGTATATCGACATCAACATGTTTTCCATGCAGACGTTGGTGCACATGCAAAGAGTCTCCAACCAGGATTTGGTAGACCGAGAGCAGAACATCAGTGGTTATGTTTTGCGATCGTAGGACAAGGAAGCAAAAGCACAAAAATATCTTGAAGAATTAAAGAAGGCGCAAGAGGAGTTGAGGGTGAAAAGCGTCGCAGATATTACAGAGCTGAAAAAGCAGCAAGATCGATTAGTAGTCGAGAAGGCTCAACTATTGGTTCATAGTGTGCAGTTGCAAGAGGCAGTCTCAGAGGCCTATCAGTATGTCTATGAGAGCACTGCGAAACTAGATGCAGTAGAAAAATCAAAATAGTTTGTAGCAGTCATCACGCAATTGCAAAGAGACATTATAGATCTAAATGCCCTAGTGCATCCAAACACAACACCTAAACAAGTTTCCGAAAGGAAGAGCGCCTTAGAGGATGTGGCAACATAGCTAGAAGAGATGGAGCGAGAAGCGAAGAAGGTCACGGATGCGACGATGCAATTTTGGGGTAGCTTCATCCAGGATGAGCAGTTAGCACAACTAACTAAGCAGTTGCATGAGGCAGAGGGGAAACTGGAGACATTAAATACAGCATTGAGAACAATGCCACTAGTTGTTCATATTAAAAAGTCTAAAGAGTTGAATGAGTTGCAGCAACCTGTCGAAAAGGATTAGGAGCGACAGCGGAAGCGTAGTGAGCAGTTAGATGAGTTCCAAGACATTGGAGCACAACTTTTTGTTAAGGTAGTTGCTGCGCTAACGGCCGCACAGGAAGGTAAGAAGGCAGTTGATGAGAAGACGATTGAGCATCCGCTCAAGCATGACTTAACACAGAGCCAAGAAATTGCTGAGACGGTGAAAGTGCAGGTTAAGGAGATCAATCAGCAATACAAAGACTTCAAGCTGAAGCTCAATCAGTACACCATGTCTAGCTGACGTGGATCGAGGGTGAGCCACAAGATTGTGTTGGGGGCCTGTTGGCAGGTGGTTTTGGGATAAGATAGTTGTGTAGCAAGGTGGAAAATAGAATATTTTATATAATTTATGTCATCTTTTGTAGTTTTAGACCATATTTTGTCATTATTTTGTAGAATTAGTTAAGAGTTAGTTGAGAAGTTGTCTAAGTAGACCTTGAATGTAAAGGCGCAAGCCTATAAGTAAATGTTGAATTGTAAGTGTTAGGGGAACCTTTTTGCGTACTTTTGGAGAGAACTTGTTGATATGTGAACTATTTTGGACAATTTGTGATTTTGTGCAAAAGTAATATGACAAGACGAAAGTTGAGCTGAATCATTGTGTTCTTTTATGTTTTCCTGTTTTATCATTTTCTGCGACTCAATTATGAATGCAATGTGAATCTACGACATGGATCTGTAAATGATGCGATGTTTCTCTATTTTAAATGATGTTATCTTGTTGGATATATTCACGCATCAATTTCTTTATTGCAGTTATGATATAATGATGCGATCTATTGAAGAATGATATGGTTTTGTTAATGCATGAGTTGAATGATCAGATCAGTTAATGTTGCATTAAGCTGAATAAGTAGATGCACATTGTCCTCTCTCATTCTACGAAAACTTGGTTCCGTCAGCTCTCCCTGGAACATCTCGGGTGAAACTTCATCCGCTTTGCTCTGCGGGTGTTTCCAGACGGGGTAAAACTTGTTTGGGCCTGTGCTTAGGAAGATCGTGGCGGTTTGAGTGTCGACAAAGTGGGAACCCCTGTCGAATGGTTTTGTTGGTTGAGTTTGTGTCAACAAAAAATGGAGGAGCCCTCCTCATTTGTCACACACTTCACTCTCTCTCATGTGCACTTTAGGAGAGAGAGGAAGAGGAGGGACAGAGAATTGTTGCAGACATATTGTTCTTGGGTTATTCTATCTTGTCATCTTATCTTTGTGACAAAACTATTCTGAGAAATTTTGCGGGATTTTCTCCTTTATGGTTTCCTCGATGAAAATATCTATGTATTTTGTATCTTGTGTATCTTTGATGTATTGATGTGCTTGTTATTCTTTCATATAAAGATCCTAAGTAAAATAACTGAAAAAAATAACAATTCAGTAGGGGAAAAAATATGCATGAAATTATATTATCAAAAATAATTTCACAATATTTCTTCAGTCACTTCTTTCTATTTTTTTTCTCTTTACAAAATCAAGAAGAAACTCATTGTGTGGAACTTGTTGTTCAGTTCTTGGTGGTCCATCTACTTTCCATGGTTTTTGCGGCAAGGGGTCCGGATTTGCTGTAATAATTTGAAAATGTTACATTGATATACTCTGGTATTATAATGACAAGTATTTCATTTAAAAAAACATTACAAAAGGTGTTTTTTTACCTGATGTGGCCACATGATGTACTTCATATTCCTATCTAGTCTCAACCTAGACATTATGACCCTCTACCTGCATTGTAGTTGAAACATGGAAACATACAATTAATGTTCACCATCTGCAATGCAATGTTTAAAATTGTAGCATATGAATAATTTCATTACCAAGAATTGAAGCATGATCTTCGATTGGTTGTTGTCCATCCTCGACATTGATTGGATTGTTTATTTTCTGCTCAAAACAAAGTCAATATTTTATCCAATTTTTTATAACAAATAGATTGCACAAGTAATAAATCTTCATTAAACTATATAGATTTTATATACATGTGCATAAGATGGATCACCAGAATATTGTGTTTGCCCTAACAATATGTTTTGGTGTTCAACAACAACTCCAAATATGTGTTGGAATCCAAGCTTCAAGTCTTCCTCAGTGGGAACTTCCTTGAATCGGTCGACCTGCATATTTGCATAGCGTCATGAATTTATCTTTTGCAGTGCAATAAAACAAAAATAATTTGCAATTTATTATTTGGATGCATTATTGGTTTTTCGATACTTACAGTTTGTGCCACCAAATTTGAATAACCACCAGGCCCAATCTTGTGCTGACTAATTTTTTCTTGTCTTTCCTTTGTAGCTTTTGATGTGTCAGATAACCTATGAAATTGTTGAATTATGTTAGATGTTACAAATTTGATATATAAATTAATAATAATAAGGTTTAGAATTACATTGTGAAAATTATTGCATACATCCCTGTGCCTAGTGGTAGTTTTCCTTCTTTTCTTAGAGCCCTCTCCTTTCAATATTCCACTAGGGCTTTCCACTCTCTAGTTGGAATCATCGGAGGGAGCTCATACCCAGGGTTCCTTTCTAGGTGAACCCTATATTGGTCCCGACAAATATTCATATGTTGTCCAACCTTATTTAGGACCGTGACTCTATGAAATGTATCGTTTCCGAACATGCCAACCAACTGATTAGTGAGCTCATCTTTTAAATTTTTAATTTGTTTATCCCACCTTGTGCAGATTGTGGTCCTAAAGATATCCAAGTACAAATAATTTAGATGTTTATAAAAACATCATTTCCTGCAAAACAATCATGCCATCATTAGTTGAAAGACAACATTTTATCGGTATATTACAATCAAATTATAAACAATAACTTGAACAATACAAAATAATTACTTGGAATCTTCTCTATCTTTATTGGAATGAGTTCTTTGTCTACAAAAATGTTGTGTGTATTGTACCTGTGCTATTGACACAGGAATATCTAGGAAATGTTTCTTTGGAAATATGAATACTAGCAGGATCTGCATCGACCCCTTCTTTTGCATGATCTGGTGTGCACTCACAACTGGCCTCGAGGGTGTCGTGGAACGTGTTGCTGGCTGTTCAGTCACATTATGGGAGTTTTGAGGTAAAAAATGGGCCTCAAAACAAAAATTGTACCATTAAAATTCACTTTGTAAGAACCAATAGTATTCAAGATGATGATGTCAACTATAAGGGTAAATTTTGTAAAAGAAATGGAGGGAAAAAAGAAAAAACTACTTTTTCTTATCGTATTTTTGACATATATCCTTATTAAAATACTTTTTTATTGAAATTTTCATTTTTGGGTGCCTTGGGTACCTCAGAAGTATGGAGTGTGGGTTTGGGTTGGATGTGTAATTAGTCCCTAAACTCAAAATTTGGGTGAACCGATAAGGATATATGCCAAAAATACGATAAGAAAAAATAGTTTTTCTTTTTCCCCTCCAAAATTTAAAACTTTTATTTTATTATTATAACTCTTATTTTATTATTTCCCTTATGATGCCCATTTTAGACCTCAAAAATCCACTAATGACAACAGTGGCACATGAGATGTACGTGGAGTTGTTTTCTCATGTGACGACTCTCCACTAGCATCACTGGAGCCAACACCGCCTTGACCACTAGTGTGGTCATAGAAACTCCTGTAAATACAAACCATATTTTATAAGTTCACCATCGTATACAAGTAAAAATTATAAAGTACTAAATGAATTTATATTATGATCCAATATTCTACAACTTACTAAAAGACATGCGATCTCTTTACCAAAACATCAACCTTGGATCTAATCTCATCTTTCTACGACTGAATGAATAGCAGACAAAGGATATCCTCATTAATTTTTATCAATGCCTTCTATATCATCTTAATAGGGTCTAGAGAAGAACCAATGCCAGCATCACGCATCAACTCATCCACATCTAAAGCTATTGATTGCTCTGATGTTGGTTCATACACTGAATCAGTGGTCTACAACAAAAATATATAAAACATTATTGACGTGAAAGCAACGGACTAATAAAAAAGTATATTAACAAAACATATCGATCGTGATAGAATCATAAAATTGCAATTATTTTTACCTGATTCCTCGATATTGGTTTCAACTGATCCACAGCTGGAAACTTACCCCAATCATCCATCTGCCAAAAAAAAGTAGAAAACATTATCAAAATGAAACCAATATACACACGAAAAAGACATAAAAAACATTATGCTCCATATTATATTTGTACAATTCCAATGAATTATTAATGTTGCCTCGAGGATTGTCTACTCATCGAATCAATGGTTATAGGGACCTACCCTGATCTATTAATAGGGAGGTGCCCCTTACATCACCTTGCATAAAAAACATAGAAAAATTATCTAAATGAAACCAAAATACTCATGATAACAACATAATAAGAAAACTTTTTTACATATTTAAATTGTACAATTACAATCAAATATACTTGTTTCCCCGAGGCTATTGTTGTCTGATAAAAAACCGGGTGGTTTCTTCGATCAACATTCTGCAACAAGTACATAGATAACATTATCTAAATGAATCGAATATACTCATGAAAAAACACAACAACAAAAAAACTTTTGTTCATATTAAATTTGTACAATTGCATCGATGTATACCTGGTGTCTCGAGGCAATTCCAGTATCATCTACTGCTAGGGAGGCGCCCCTTACAACACCCTAATTCAAAAACATAGAAAAAATTATCCAAATGAAACCAAAATACTCACGAAAAACAACATAATAAGAAAACATTTTGACGTATTTAAATTGTAAAATTACAATCAAGTATACATGTTTCTCCGAGGTTGTTGTAGTCTAATCAATAGCCGGGTGGTTTCCCCAATCAACACTCTACAACAAGTATACAAATAACATTATATAAACCAAATGAATATACTCATGAAAAAACACAGCAAATTTTTTTTTTTTCAAATTATAGTTTTACGATTACAAAGATGTATACCTGCTTCCTCGAGGAAGTTGTACTCCTCTGACGAGATGCTGGGGAGATGCCCTGATCACTACCTTACAAAGTAAATATAGAAAATTTAAACAAAATTATAAAAAATGACTAACAAAAAATCCTTAAGATGTTAAATTAATTAATAAAATGTTGGGTAAATTGTTAGATGTACCACTCCCATAGTAACTGTGTTTGTATCTACTTGATTCAAATTGTAATTAATAAGATACTCTTCCCCTGCAACTATTATTTAATGGCACATACAAAAACACGGTTTTCTTCACGCCCCTCAAATATGCAGTTGGGTTGCTTAATTGTAGAACCTAGTTGTATACTATTTATAAAACCCACAATATTTCCAGTGGCTTTTGACCTTTCGTCAATATACAAGGTTTCTCCTTTATTTTGATCTTTGTCTTTTAACTGTAAATAATTTACTGACAATCCATATCTCTACATACTTCATGTATATTGAACCAGAGACATCTAAACTTTGTAGTTTTAACAATGCCCAACATACTCCATCAATTGTACATCTGTCGTAGCATGCATTTATGCTATCAATACAAAACAACCGCAAACCATGTAATGACGATGGTGCAATTCGATATATCCTCTCGTTCACACAAAAATCTATGTTTAGTTGAGGAATATGGTTGGGTACCCATTGTTTCACTAGATGTTTGTACCTCAAGGCCACCTTGATGTCACCTATTATCTCATCATCATAGGAACATGGCCCCCTTCAGCGAGAAAAAAATTAATGCGTTTATGGAATTTTCCTCTGATATTTTAACATCTAGTTGATATAACTTTTGTAGACCTACTAGATGTCTCACTTTCATCTAGTCTTACTAAACTCTCATCGCTCAAGGAATAAAGATATAACAAATACCTATTTGGTTCTACTTGCGCCATGGGAAAAAGTTCAAATAGGACCTTGTTGGGTATGCATAATTCATATTAGAAAATTACAAGGAATTACAGCATGCATTTTCCACTATCATCAGACATAGTTAGCAATTCCCCCCAAGCTTGAAAATGCATATGTTGAATAGTAAGGTATTTTTCCTTTAATTGTCTTGCATGTCCAAAATTGGAAAAAAAATGACCAAAATTAAATTTTGAATGCCTCGAGTTAGTATAAGGAATCATCAAAATTTACAACCTATTTGTTGTTAAACTATGTGAGACATAGTTTGAAATCATCATGGAATATTCTTTGATATTTGGATATAAAAAAGTAGACATAAAGTGATGGAATATGCTTTGACATTTGGATTAAAAAAAAGAGTAAAGGTGATCCCAATTCTAAAAGTGGATGATGATATGGTGATCTAAGGTGAATTAATTTCCTTTCATGAGAAAATTATGTCATGGGTCATGTCAAATTATTAGAAAATCCAAAGAGGTATACACTCTTCGGTGTTAATATATGAATGGTGGTATGTAAACTCCTTTGTTTTATTGCCCAATTTAGTAATAACACGAACACCATCAACGTTGATATATTTTTGGCATTCTTAAAGATGTAAGTCCAATAAACATATATCTACAATAATTTAAGGTCTTATGGATGTTGAAATGACTTTCTTCCAATAAAAAACTATATAAACTTATTGCTTTGTTACCTTACTAGTACACATAATTTTTGAAGGTGGTAGAAGTTGTCACAAAGGCACAAATTTGTGCACAAATTTTCTTGGAGGAGATTGAAGTCTACCTACACAAACATGGGTTTGTGACACATTTGCATGTTTTATGTCCACAAGTATCCAAGGTTTTCAATATGGCACTATGCATTAGTGGTATCCTTGGCACGCTCATGTGGTCATGATGAGGTATATATGTGGTGAGGTATATGTGTGATGAGGTATATTGTCTATGGGAATGAGTTTGACACTAAACAAAAAAATCTCATACATTAATGTCCATAATTGGTAAAGGAATGCCCATAATTGTTGGCACGCAATTTGGTAAAGAATTAAGGTTTGAGTCTATCAAGCACACCTGATATCTAGAATATGAGAAATATAACATCCAAACTAGCATATTGGATTCCAATTTTATATAAAATCATGACAATGTGGGGTAACCATGCATCCATGCAATAGATCCTTGTAACTACCTCTTGTTTGACCTACCAAAGAGGTGGAAAGTCAAATAAGGTCAAATATATGCAATAAGTCCTTGTAACTACCTCTTATTTGACCTACCAAAGAGATGGAAGGTCAAATTAGGTCAAATATACTGAATAGCTCCTTGTAACTACCTCTTATATGCAATAGATCAATGTAACTGCCTCTTATTTGACCTGCCAAATATATGGAAGGTCAAATAAGGTCAAATATATGCAATAGCTCCTTGTAAGGTCAATTCTTAAAGGATAATTCGACAAATCCATCCACATGGCTAGAAAATGTATTGATTTCTCAAGCATTCCCTCTTAACTAAACAATATTGAAATATAGTATATAGAGTCAAATAAAGGATAAAGTTTAGAAGGGATTTACATTTTCCAAGATTTTAGCATACACGACAGTTTAGATTATAGAATGACCATGGGGTACTGAATTTTATTAACATAAAAGAAAATATAAATTGCAAAGACATATATTACACCACCTACAACAAATGCTAAGAATGACCAATCACAAATCATGATAGAGCTCAGAATAACCAAGCCCCCTCAACCCAAGTGTCCTAAGACCCAATCCCCCTAAGGCATGTTAAGTGGTCCCAACTCTCGCATAGTCGAGTGCCCTCCCTTATGATTCCCAATTTTCCTCCCAAGGTTTATCCACTTCTCATGCAAAGAAGACCACATACGATAATCACCTCATAATGTAGTGTGCTACTTTAGCTCCAAGTCCAGTGTTAAACAACAACTCATTAAAATATTTCATGATGTTATGAACGAAAAGGTCGAAGATACAACTAAGGTTCTAGGGTTTCACAATGCATCCCATGTCACATGAAGGAAACTGTAACATAGTGTAAACACTTTTGGAGCAACTCAAAAGCTAACAATCCCTCTTTCCAAGGAAATGTTTTTCACTAACACTATTTTTCTCCCTATGAATCTCAGCATAACTTGGTTTTTTCAATTTGAATATGTTGTAGTCTCGGAATCAACCATTGTCCTTTCAAAAGAAACAATCACCCATACATCATTCCCCTATCTCAAGACCCCGTCTATATTTGTGAGTGTTGGTTGAGGGAGAGCATGTTGTCGGGATTTGGGTTTTTAATGAGTGTTTTGGGGTTGGTTTGGTGGAAGGTGGTTTGAAAGGCACGTTGTGACTACTGGAGTGGATTCTAAGTGTTGTGTGATCCAGGGAGGGTCCTTTGAAATATTGATCAAAGGAATTGGAAAAATAAGCAACTAGGTGTGACAATTAGGAGAACCAAATAAACAGTTAAAAGAAAAACTTTTCCAATATATCCCTACATATATGCATGCCAAAAAAGGATTTTCAAACATTCATATAGATAGTCAATCATATCCCATTATTAAAGGATGCAATTATGAGATCACTAGTCAGATTGAGACAAAGTTGCATGAGCATATCTATTTTCTTTGTGATGTATGGCATGGAGGAAATACAATATACCAATTTTATATGATCCCCCAAAAGAAGTCATCATATGAAGGGATTTTCCATCCTAACCTAAATCCTATAATATATGGTAGAAAATTGTGATCCAAGTTTGAAAGGGGGGTATAGGAATTCAATCCTTATCATATTTGTTTTTGTAGTCCAAGATAGGCACCTATTTCCAGCAAAGAAGGTTGTAGTTGTTGTGATTGTTTGACAACATCAAAAGGACATGGATGGTAATTGTATCACATTGGGACACTCAACTCTTTACATGCTATATTTAGCAACAAAATAGAGACATTCAAATAATTGAGAAGTGGATACATTATCATGAATGATATGAAGTGTCTTACCAAAGGAAAAGACCTTGATTTGGCCTTTTGAGGTGGAACTGCATTTACAAATAGCAATTTTAAGGTTCAATTCCTTTCAAATACCCATAGTTATTAAATGGAAAAAAAATTCTTCATCCGTTTGGTGTGGATTTGCATTTATGAATATAGAGTTTAAAGCTATGATTTCCACATTCTTTTATCTCCTTGGAACCATTCTTTTCAGAAAGAGAAAACATGATACATTTTACAGAAGATATAGCCTAGTAAGAGAAGTGCATGGAGAAGCAAGGCATATCACCCTAGAAACTTGAGAATCTGTTAAGATGGTAAAATTACCCAGCTTACTCACATATTCTTCTTGCAATTCATATAGTAACATCATCTATATGGAAACATGAAATCCCTAACAAATAGATATGATTATGTTATCACCCTGTAATTTTCCTATGGTTGCAGTAGGAAGTCACAAGGGTAACCATTTCAAACCAATCTTTAGACGGTAGTCTAGCCTTATAGTCAGAGAGGGCTCTCTCTTGTGATCACAGAAACATTCACACACACATTTAGATTTAAACAAACAGTCAGAAGGCTATATTCTTATGGTAACAGGATATTTGCATATTTAAATATGGTAAAACAGAAAAACAAGAAATATCATTGGGCAATGGAGTCACAGCTTGAAAATATTCAAGGGGCTTACAACAGTAATGAGTGGTGATTTTCCTATGAAATCTAAGGCAACATGGCTATTATGTTCAGTCAAATTATCTTGAAGTGATGACAGATGGAAATGAGCAGAGAGCCCAGTGAAAACCACAGGCATCTATCTAAGGATGAATCTATGGGAACACCTTTAACAAAAATATAACAGGGGAGAAATCACTGAAATAGAGCACCTATATGTGGATGAATTCTATCACAGTAATTACCAACACATAAAAAATATGATTTATGATAGAAGGAGTGTTAATAGAAATGAATTCCTTGCATACAACCTAGAAATGTATTGGCAAAAAACACACACATGAAAATGAAATACCAGAAACACAAACCGAATAGGAAACAGCTTGATGAATCTCAGAAAACTCAGAGCATACTTTTAATTAAAGCTTTCAAGAAAATAACAGAGATACAAAACCCGAGTGCTAAGGCTTCTGAATGAAAGTTTGAACCTCTTCCTCATCAATTGAGGCTATATTTATAGTGCTATGGGATCCTGAGACCAACCTCGAAACAAAGCCAATTTTAGTTACAAAATGGGGGAATCAATCCCAAATCATCATCACAAATCCTAACAAACTTCCCGAGGTGGAAAATTTGCCACAATTTACTCCTAAAACATGCAATATGATGTAGCAGACATGCTAGATCAAGAATGGAAATGCGGCGTCTAAGAGGCATGCTCCCTTTCCTAAAAATGACGTTCGAGAACAACTCTAATTGTTTTATTCTTACAGGGGAATTATGCAATGCCGAATTTATCTGTGCTTCATCCTCATTTTGCACCTGCATTGATACTTTTCCTCCTCACACCATCGATTATGTGAAATGATCTATAGCCGTAGATCTCTGTTACGGGGGATCTCGACTGTCCCACGATGCGGCCCTTATGATATTTCACGATCCTTTGGCTCATTAACCTTTTCACATATTTATAACGCGAAATCACCAAGGACCATAGATTCAACTAGTTCTCGGAACTCCGTCGTTCAAAAACGTATGGCCCACAAGATTTTGCAACGCCTCCCTTTTACTAAACCACGTGCACTTTCTCGGTGCGAAACCACTTTGAGTCAATGATCAAACCCCCTCAAGATCGTGGTCGTTCAATGGCACGGGGTATACCGTCATTTCACATCCCCTCTATGGCCTATCTTCTGCGCAATTTTCCGCCGCGAAATTCCTTTCAAGCGTAAATCTTCATCCTCCTCAGATCTTGGTCGTTGAACTGTGCGAGTCCTATGCCATTTCACAGCCCCAACATATTTTAACTCTTGAGCACTTTTCCATTGCGAAATGTGTTCTCACCGTAGATCTTAAACATCTATAGATCTCAGTCATTGAAACCAAGAGGATATAACGGATTTCGCGATCCTCCAAAGCTTTACAAACTGTGCATATTTTCCCTAGAGAAAACCTCCTTCGCTATCGATCTACTTCTATTATGCATCCACGCTGTGGGTTTTCCCCTCCGAATAACCAGTAGCGCCTTATGTCTAACCTTCAAGGTCCTATGATAAGGAATTTCTAGACCTTATCCCTTCCTTCATTTGGCCTGCTCTCCTGCCAGCTACATAGCCCAAAATGATGCCAACATATCTACAAAAGATCCTCAAAATTTAGCACGGATGCTTACCAGGTGCTAATAGCAGCTCCAACACGAGGAAGTTATCCTCCTTGTGAGGTAGCAAAGAACTATGTAGACCATGTGCCTTATCCATTGGGACGGTCCTAAGCATAAACCTTCAAAATTTTCTTTGGTGCCTATAATCTCAAAAAGAAAGACGAAATGACAGTTTCTCTTCGGGACCTTACAGCCTTCACCTCGGGCTTTAATTCTTTCAGAGAGCTATCCACACATTCAATGTTAAAATAAATGGTATATACAATGAAAATGGAGTCGAACTTACTTTACATAAAATAATGTTTGAGGAGCCTCCCATTCAAAGGAGCTCCAGGTACTAGGTTGCCCTCCATCTCATATAATACATAGGGATTCTTTCCTCTGAAGGCAACAATTTTATATGGGCCCTTCCACAAGTGATTGAACTTACCATGCTTCCCATTTTACTCATGTGGTGCGTCCCACAACAAAACTACATCTCCCAATTGGAAATCATCAGGCTTGGTTCTTTTGTCAAAGATTTCTTTCATTTTTTCCTAGAACCTTTGAGTTTTGTCAAATCATTGCTCCCTTTTTTGTTGTGGTTCTATCAATTGATACATCCTCCTCCGATTTGGATGTGTTTCTGTCTCCTCTTCCTGTAATATTTTCATTACTGGCAGACTTAAGGAGCTAGGGAAAATTACCTCAGAACCATAGACCGAATAGAAAGGTGAGGTTCCAATGGATTTCTTTATGCTGATCATGTAAACCCATAAAGCATGAATCAGTTTTGTGTGCCAAGCCTTCTTGTTTTCCTGCAGCAACTTTTTGGTGATTCTCATGAGGCTCTTATTTGAATATTATGTTAGCCCATTTCCCCATGGGTAATAGGTTATGGAATGTCCCAACTGTATGTGATATTTGAAGCAGAAATCCACCATCTTCTTATACTTGAATGCAGGAGCATTGTCAGTGATTATCTTCTTGGGAACCCCAAATATTGACAAGATATGATCCTCCAGAAAATGCATGATCACTGTCTCAATCCATTTCGATCCATTTCGTGAAGTAGTCAGTGGCAGTGAGGATCCACCTGTGCTGCCCTGAGGAATGAGGGTTGATATCTCCAATGAAATCTAGCCCCCATTGCTAGAAAGGGGATTCAACCTGTATGGGTTTCAAAGGAAATCGAAACAACTTCCTTCTACCTTCAAAAATATAACATTTATGGTCAGCATCCACTTTCTTATGAGTATCAGAGAAGATTGTGGGAAAAAAGAATCATGCTCTCATGATCTTGTTTACCGTGCCTTTCCAGTAGTGATTCCCCCCACATTCCCCTGTTGGAGACATTTACCACCATACACACTCATTTTGGTCAATTTGGCCTAGTTAAACCACTATCCTAAGTATTATTGACCTAATTGACATCAGTGGAGCATTAAATGGCATCAACTAGATCACACCCACGTCTACTTCAGTCAAGGAGGCTAACTTAGCCTTCTCCTACATTCAGGGAGGCTAACTGGAGCACTTCGGGGGTGATCTAAGTGTCATTAATGCAATTTATTGCTAACTGATGGTTACAATCAATTAAAGAGAGCAGTGAAGGCGCCTCTCCTCATTAAATTGATTATTTAATGATTATTTAATGAACCAGAGTCAACAGGGGTGCCTCCAACCACTTCTGATGTTCAGTTACACTTCAGTTAACCTCATCGGGGTTCATTGGAGTCATTGATGAGCTACCACTTGATGGTTGGCTTGTTGTGACATGTGTCTGACCTCTTTCAGTTAAGACTTAGTCATTTATTGTACTCCAACCTCAGTTAGGGCTCAGTTGAGTCAATTAGGGTTTTGATCAGTGGTTAACTTGAGTGTTGACTGTAGCTTACATTCAGTTAAGCTAGACTCACTCATTCAATTCGAATGACCTCCTTAGGAATTTGAATTTCTAGTCATTCATTCTTGTAGCATGAAATTGTATTGTATTATAATTCTTTCATCTAATTATACAGAGCGGCTACTCATTTTGTAGCACAATTACACCATCTTCATGCTTTATTATTATTAATCTTTGATGAGACTTGTGTTTAGTCCCTAGATTACTGTGACATATTAATATGGTATCAGAGCTCACAGCAAGACAAAGCTCAGATCTCTCAACAACAAGGTTTTTGATAGATCTTGCATGAAAATTGAGCAATAGCTCAAAAATCCAGCACTGCACCAAAATCCAAGGATTGCCACTTAATACCCCAAGTAAAGAACTTGTTGATCAAGCTTGCTTGATTGACTATGTTGGGTGTGATGAAAGCCTAAAATGTGTAGGTTGTCCGACCTTACGATGCCCCTTTTGTTGTGATTTGCAGGTTTTAACAGGTACAAGTTCAAATGGACTCATCAGTCCCTCTTCTCACCCCATTCACAAGCTATTCAGAATGGAAGTTGAAGATGATTGCATCTCTAAAGAGACAAGGTATCTATGAGGTATCTATTGGACTTGGAAAAGATTCTTATGAGAATAAGAATGACTGGCTAAATGACGGTGATAGAGATTTTGGAGCAATATGCTTGTCCCTTTTTCCTAGCTTACACTACCTTATTGGTTCTGCTGAATACCCAAAGAATCTCATGACAAAACTGGACAGAACCTTTGGCAAGCACAATGAGGATCATAATAGCACTTTGGAGATCACATCTAGCACCACAAGAGTTCTTTACTCAAAAGTCTCGGCCTCTACTCTCTCTGATGAAGTTGTTCAAGATGAAGCAGAATCTTCTGCACATTCAATTCAAATTGAAGAAAGTCTCCATGCAGTGACTCCTTCTCCTGATGCTCTGGAAGTTCATGAGATCTCTGACATCTCATCTCCTCATATTACTGAAATAGAAGAAGACATTCAAATCTCTGATATTGAATAAAAATACTGCTGCACTTCCATGCAAACATTCACCGGTGATTTTCTTTGAATTCTGTGCAAAATTTACCAGTAATTGCTTCCGAAAGTGAAGAGAAATTTGATTTTTCTCCCTCTAATGTTGCTATTGGTGTGAAATATGTAAAAAATTGGATATTTTGGAAGAAATATCAGATTACAAGAGTGACACATTCGCTCCCCATGATCTAGATCTTCCAGCAAAATCCTGCAGGATTGCATGCACAAAAATTCAGAATTTTGAAGAAGAAGAAAGTTGTGCATCCACCATCTCGATTAACCATTCATTTGAATCTGATATTAACCTTATTGGATCTAATATGATATTATTTAGATCTAATCCGATGTTTCTTGGTTTAATATATCAAATTCATAATCTTTCAGTACTGCTTGTAGCTATTCTCATCAACGGTGTGAAGAAACAAGTACCGCAAGTCTCCTACAAAACTGTTGTTGCGGATTTGATTTCATTTCACAGTTTTGGATCTGTTGTGAACTTATTTAGATCTGATTTAATTTCTGATCTGATATTATTTGGTTCATATTTTAAAATCCAAGAGCTTTCAGTCATGCTTGTAGCTGCTCTCACCAATTCTGGTGTGAAAAATCAAGTACCACACTTTCTCTTCAAAACCGCTGATGGGGATTTGGTGTTGATTTCCTCATATAAGGTTGTTGATATTTTATTATGTGATTCATTAGCTATTTCAGAAGATATATCATGTTATGGAGCTCAAGCATTCACTCTCCACAGTCCCAGGGCTTCTCTATCTTTGGTCACATGCTCATCTCCTTACATAACTAGTAAAGAGGAAGACATTCTGCATCCACTTGGACACTTGCTCCTAAGATTTGGGGCTGATTTTACCACTCATGGTTTGCTGTTCAAGGCTGCAACATATCATTTTCTTGAATGTTCCACACATGGTTCGAATTCTCAAGAACCTTTGCTCTCTCTTTAGATGATTTCAACTACTCTACATGGGTCGAGTTTTCACCGTGCAGCTGTTTATATTTCAAATTCAGTTGAGTGCATTGTTCTTCTTCCAAAGTGGAAGATTCCTCCAGACATATTCATTTTGTTTGGATTCAGAGGTTCTCATGCATAGTCTCAGGATGCTGCTGCATAGAAGAACCAATTCTTGATTTACTACTTAGTTTGAGGGGGGGTATTTTTCCCATGAGGTTTTCCTCGTTTCCTTAGTTATATTAAGCAGTTACTTTATTGTATAGGGTGACCTATGGCCTTTGTTGCTGGGGCCCTAGCATTTTTATGCATTTATGTTTTCTAACTCCTCCTAAGTATAGCTTAAGGGGGGGTGTTGGAGACATTTACCACCATACACACTCATTTTGGTCAATTTGGCCTAGTTAAACCACTATCCTAAGTATTATTGACCTAATTGACATCAGTGGAGCATTAAATGACATCAGCTAGATCACGCCCATGCCTACCTTCAGTCAAGGAGGCTAACTTAGCCTTCTCCTACATTCGGGGAGGCTAACTGGAGCACTTCGGGGGTGATCTGAGTGTCATTAATGCAATTTATTGCTAACTGATGGTTACAATTAGTTAAACAGAGCAGTGAAGGCGCCTCTCCTCATTAAATTGATTATTTAATGAACTGGAGTCAATAGGAGCGCCTCCAACCACTTCTAATGTTCAGTTACACTTCAGTTAACCTCATCGAGGTTCATTGGAGTCATTGATGCGCTACCACTTGATGGTTGGCTTGTTGTGACATGTGTCTGACCTCTTTTAGTTAAGACTCAGTCATTTATTGCACTCCGACCTCAGTTAGGGCTCAGTTGAGTCAATTAGGGTTTTGATCAGTGGTTAACTTGAGTCTTGACTATGGCTTACATTCAGTTAAGCTAGACTCACTCATTCAATTCGAATGACCTCCTTAGGAATTTGAATTGCTAGACATTCATGCTTGTATCATGACATTGTATTGTATTATCATTCTTTCATCTGATTATACAAAGAGTCTACTCATTTTGTAGCATAATTACACCATTTTCATGCTTTATTGTTATTAATCTTTGATGAGACTTGTGTTTAGTCCCTAGATTATTGTGACAGATTAATATCCCCTACATGAAACTCCTTAATGAGTCTCTTGGCCTCCTGTTCATCCACACAGTTCAGTAAAACCCCCCCTGGTTCCTTCCAATACAATTTTCCCTCTAAGATGCAGAACCTGGATGCCCTATACTTGAGGAGTATGGATCTTGTCCTATCCATACCCTATGGGGCCTGCAGATGCTGTAACAAAAAAATGATATCAATGTACCACAGGGATGACAAAAAATGCTTGCCTACTCGGCGACCTGTCTGTCCCTGGGGATTTTTCCCTTCTACTGACAATTCAGCAATCATGTGTAGGCTGAGAGCATTGCAGTTGGACTGAGCCATGAGATTGGATAGTCCTTGGCCTTTAATGAGCTTTGTAGGCTTGATTTCCAGGTCATACTCAAGTAGGAATGCTATCCACTTCCCTCTTCATCCCTCAGGGTCCGGTTGAGTCAGAATATCCTTTACAGCGTTGGTGGGAATGTAAACAATGATGTGAGAATGCAGTATGTACACTTGGAAATACTTTAAAGCTTGCACTAGAGCATAGGTCTGCTTATCGAGGATATTATACTTCAAGGGGGCATCTCTTAGGGTCTTGTTGTAAAAAGCAATGGGTTGTTCATGGCCTTCGTGATTCTTCTACAGTGGTACCCCTGCCACTGTGTGTTCTAAGGAAAAGGAAAATATGAGGAAGTCTGTTAGAAAAAAGGACCACAGAGCAATAACAAATATTCAGTTAAATCATTAAACAAGATGCAAAATACATTAAACACATTACAGAGAGACACAGATATAACATGGTTCACCCAAACGATGGGCTACGTCCACAAAGAAATTGCCAGTCCTTTTATTACAGTCCAGAAAGATGAAGGGATACAACCTGCAACAAAACCATTGCACTTCCTCCTCACGCTCTCATAGTATCTCTCACACAATCACATATATTGTTTACAATGCAATAATACCATTCACAGCCGTGTTACAATGCTTTCTTTTATAAGGAAAAAATACCATGGGAAAATACTACGGTTAACCCAATACCATGGATCCGCAAAACTGTTGGCCAACAAACATCAACAAAAAATTTCTATTGGCTCCGCCCTCGAACCCCAAGGCAAGGGGAACGAGTGTACAATACACCTAGGGTACAAACACGACTAAATAATATATTTGGGTCTGGAAGATCAGCCTCCAAAACCAACAATCTCCCACTTGGAGACTAATCACAGCAACTCCACCGCTGCTACACTTGCTGGACTATGCTTTGGAGCTTGGACTTGGAAAATTTCTTCGTTTCACCTTCATGCTTGAAGGCCAACAGAAACCGAGCAAGAACTCAGTTTCTCTCCGGTTACTCCCTTTGTCAACATGTCTGCAAGATTCTGGCTAGTATGTATCTTTTCCAGTTTTAACAGTTCTTCATCTAGAACAAATCTTATGAAGTGGTACTTGCACTGTATATGTTTAGTCTTCGAATGAAAGTTTGAGTTATTTTCAAGATGAATGGCACTCTGGTTGTCACTATGCAGCCTACTATTCTCCTGCTTCTTACCCAATTCTTCCGTGAACCTATGCAACCAAATCATCTCCTTACTAGCCTCTATAGCAGCAACATACTCTACTTTCATTGTTGAAAGTGCAACAACCTATTGCAGTTTCGAAATCCAACTTAATGTTGTTCCACCCACAGTAAACACATACCATGTCGTGCTCCTCCTGCTTTCTTTATCACCAGCCATATCTGCATCAACATATCCATGTAGAACAATGTCTGAACCTCCAAAACATAATGCATGAGAAGTGGTACCTCTCAAATACCTGAGAATTCACTGTACTGCTTTCCAATGCTCTTTACCTGGATTATTCATATACATGCTCACAACTCCCACTGCATGTGCAATATTTGGTCTTGTACACACCATGGCATACATCAAGCTTCCAACCGCTGATGAATAGGGAATCTTGGACATGTAATCTATCTCTTACTGTGTCTCTGGACACATCTCCTTATTTAGTTTGGAATGGCTTGCTAAAGGTGTACTAACTTGTTTTGCATTCTGCATTCTAAACCTCTGCAACACCTTTTCTATGTACTCACCTTGAGACAACGTCAATTTGCGATTTTTCCTATCTCTTGTTATTCTAATACCAAGGATTTTCTTTGCAGCACTCAAATCCTTCATCACAAATGAATTAGCTAGTTTTCTTTTGAGCACATTTATATCCTGCATATTAGACCCTGCAACAAGCATGTCATCCACATACAATAACAAGATAATATATCTTCCGTTATCTATCCTCTTGAAACAAACACAGTGGTCAGAATGAAATCTATCATAACCTTGTTATGTCATAAACTTATCAAATTTTAAATACCACTACCTTGGAGCTTGCTTTAGGCCATAAAATCTCTTCTTCAACCTGCAAACCAAATTCTCCTTACCTTTGACCTGATACCCCTATGTCTACTGCATATAAATCTCGTCCTCTAAATCCCCGTGGAGAAAGGATGTTTTTACATATAACTGTTCAAGATGCAAATCTTCTACCGCCACTAGATTTAAAATAGTTCTAATTGAAGTCATTTTAACAATAGGAAAAAATATTTCATCAAAATCTATACCTTTCTTTTCTGCAAACCCCTTTACAACAAGTCTATCCTTGTACCGCTTCTTGCCTCCATCTTCTTCCTTCAACCTATAAACCCATTTATTCTGCAATTCCCTTTTTCCTGTAGGCAACTGAACCAAATCCCAAGTTTGGTTTCTTACCAATGAGTCCATATCCTCATTCATGCCTTTCTACCACTTCTTTCTAGTTTCTACCTGCATTGTCTCTTCATAAAATTCTGGTTCACCAGAATCAATCATTAGTAAATAATACAGTGAAGGAGAGAATCGTTTAGGGGGTCTACTTAACCTGGTAGATTTTCTTACACTTGCAGGAGTTTCAGGTACCTGCTGCTTTTCTTGATTTTCTGGTGCCTTTGGAACTTCATCTTCTTTGATTTCACCAAGCATTGTGTACTCTGTGTTTTCCTTTTCCACTTTCTTTCCCTGCAACTAATCTTTGTACATAACCTTTTCATTGAATAATACATCTATACTTCTAATGATTTTTTCGTTTTTCATAATCCCATAAACGATAACCAAAATCATCAACCCCGTAACCAATAAAGGTACATTTCTTGGATTTTGCCTCAAGCTTTGTTCTATCATCTTTATCAATATGGACAAATTCTTCACAACCAAAAATTCTCAGAAATGAGTATTTTACCTGTTTGCCTGTCCATTCCTCCTCTGGAATTCCACCATCCAAAGTGCTTGAAGGCCCTTTGTTTATTAAATAAACAGTAGTGTTTACAGCATCAACCCAAAACTGTAAGGACAACCCTGCATGAAATCTCATACACCTTGCACGCTCCATGATCGTTCTGTTCATCCTTTCTGACACGCCATTTTCATGTTCATTCCTTTTACATTTTGTCTTCTAAGAATGAAACCATGATAAAGGTAGCATTTGATTGCAATCCATTGGATTCTATATTTAATGCACTTAATAGTTCATCATGTTCACCCCAAAAGAATATGTTGTAAATTGTATTGGAAACCACAATGCATCACCCTATCTCTGTAATAAACCAATCTGAGTTTCATAAAAAAATATTTTAAAGGCCTAGAGTGGCATAGGAAGATGCCCCTTCACATTATGTCTTGGAATTTTTCCATGTGAGAGTGGGAATAATCTAAAGTACATCATATGGGCTATTTAGAGCCTTAATGTTCATGTATTTTCTTTGAAAGATTTGATTATATGTATCAAAAAGTATCTTGATGTCATTTTGCTATTTTAATCTTTACATGCTATATACATGAACACACTTTGCATATTTGGTGTATGATGGTTTGTTTTTACACATATTTGGTGTATGATGGTTTGGTTAAAAGTTAAAAATTTTATATATTTTTACTTGACTAGTTTTTCAAACAATTCCAATCCAATTCGTAAATTTGAGGTATTCTAGACCCAATACAATTTCAGTTTTTACGACTTTGAATCAAGATATATGCAAATAAGTTGTTAGACACAATGGCTTACTGAGAGGGGGAGGTGGGGGGCGAATCAGTGAGCTTACACTTATTCCAATTTCAACTTTTTCAAACTCTAAATCGTATATCATCATTTCACATTCACTTCACTATCATATTCATCAATGGACTATGCTTCAATAAACAATTTACCATATGTCATTCATCAAATAAAACACATTATCAACAACACCATGCAAAAGACACAAGATATAGTTTTGTAATCTTTTATAATTGTTCAACTGGATACAACCGCGAGCTAATTCAGCACCTACTGAATCAGAAGCACCTACTTCTATTCCAAGGCATAGCTTGGTCTTTTCTTAGATCCAACTAAGAAAAATGGTACAAGGCCTAGCTTGTAGTTACATACAAAAATTATTTAGTCAAACATGTCATCAATCAAATCACTTCCATCCAACCTTCAAATCTCTTCATAAATATATGTTGTAGGTATGTTATTGCTGCCACATCATCTTTCTATCCATACCATATTCTCATTCAACATCATGTCTTCATCAGTTATATCACAAACTTGTCAAACACCTACAGTATCGTGTGTTTGTCAATCTACCCATCACTTCCCTTTCACAATCGTGTCTTCAAGCTACTTATTTAAGTTTGCTAAGTTCAAGGATCTCATGCCTACAAACTTAATGTTGATCTCACTGCTTTTCCAAGTCACAATCATCAAGTTGTCACATACCACTATCAAGTGATGTTTATCACAGTCACATCATCCATAGTTATGTCCAATTTGAAGATTGATGATTGTAGGGTATGGTCTGATAGAATTGTTTAAAGCACTTGATTGTACAAACCAAAACCTCCTTCAAAATTCTGTGTGTACTGCTTAATCAAAGAGAAAAATTTAGATTCTTCAAACGGTTATGACAGCCTGGGAGAGAAACCTTCCTCTGTTGTTCAAATCCTTCAAGAATCAATCCATCTCACTGATGTTGGAGGCCTTCAGCAGACACCTGAAATCAGAGGTAGAAGAATCTCACTGCTTTCTTTTCAGCGGTTTCCACAGTAGAATGATACCTGAAAATCAGAGCTAAAAACTTCAATGTTTATGCTACTTCAGTAATATGTTGACCTGAATTTCAGAGCTTAAAATTCAACCAAAAAACACACACTTAATGTGTCTGCGACTGCCTCAGTGCACACCCGAAATTCAGAGCACTGTCAAAGCTTGGATTCAGCTGCTACCACCAAAAAATATTCTCTATTTCAGCGAAATTAGCCTCAGAGGGCATCCGAATTTCAGAGCTCATCCACCCACCACACACACTTTATAATGAAACAAAAATGTGGTTTTTATATTGTTTTCTCATAAATATTTATGGAGCCGACATACTAGAATTTCATAATATTTTTCTTGTATGCTTTTACTAAGCCGACTTTGTCACCATTGGTTTTAATTACAAGTTCCTTTGTGCCATGTTTAGGTTTCAAGCATATAAGTGGCATAGGAGTATAGGGACTTAATCAAGGGGTTTCATCAAGATGTTTTTGAGCATCAACATTATTATCTAAGAGCCACCAAGTGTGGACCCAATACCCCTAGGGAGCCAAGGACCTTATCATATACAAGTTTGTCCTAAAGCCATCATATCATCATGGATGCCAAACCTTCTTAAGAATATCATCATGCCCTTTGTTTCTTCATGTTTTGCTATGTGATCAAGTATAGTTTCTATGACTCAAAACCTATGAGGGTTCCATGACTCCGTTAAGTCACAAATGACCATAGAATGGGTCATTTGGCTCATTAGGTGTTCCAATGGCTCCAGTGCCCACATCCAATGTTCTTCAGGCCATGTCATGTCATTGTCATTTGTTTGCTTGATATGTCATCACTTCAACCTTTGTCATTAATAGCTTGTCATCAATGACAACCTATGCTCAACAAACTCCCCCTTTGTCATTGATGGAAACCTAACATTTCTCTCCCCCTTCGACATTAATGACAAAGGGCTATTCAGTTAGCCATCAAAAACTTCACAATACTCAAAAAGAGATTGTATACCTTATCAATTTTTATTTGTTGGTCTCCCATTTGACTTAAGGCTTTGTATTCTTTCTTGATTATCATCCTTGTACCTTTTCACTTGTCAACTTCAGTTTTTTGTTTTATAAGCAGACATACTTATCCTTGTTGATTTGTCTGCTCCACCTATTAAGTGTACTATTGTAGCCTTCTATTTGAACAAGCTCCCCCTATCAATCGGCACTTTGGTTTCAAAATTCCACAAGAATTCTAAAAAAACTTCAAGCATATTGGGGCTTCCACAAGTCTCGTTGGATTCTAACCAATTCATTTTCTCTTCTTTGTCTAATCATATGATGTTCATATTTTCAACAATAGGATGTGTCTTCAAAAGCATTCATAAAATTTTACCATTTTATTTTTATTTTTTATATGCATATCCTTCTGCATTCAACTCCTTGGTCTTCATAAGTATGTTGTAGTAATGTTTTGAACTAGCTCCCCCTTTTATGTAGACTTCTTCATTTACTGATATATCTTCTCCCCCTAAGCACATTGGCAATTTGATCTTTAAACATTTCATGCTCAGAGTACTTCATTCCTTCATTTTGGCTTCCTTGTTGGTTCCACTCATCATCTCTCATTATTACAATACTGCCAACTACTCTTCATACAATGATAAAAATCTTGGATTATAACCAGTTATATTCCCAATATAATTCATACAATCAGATACCAAAGGTATGTGTTTCTTGAAGACATCCATCACCATGTTATCTTACTTCATTTTCTTCAACTGCTAACTCTAACATAATTTATTCTTTGTCCTTCTTGCAAGTAATTTTCGGGTGCCTCAAAACAAAGATTGAACTTGAAAACTGGGTTGGACAGTATACTTGAGATATACTTGATCTTATGATGTTGTTATCATGTTGATGCTACTTCCTACAGCTTGTCTAGGATCAATTCAAACAATTTCAATACTTCATTATGCTCGCTGCTTCTTTGAGTTATGTGAGTTCAATTCTTGAAGTGCTTAATAATTATATTCTTCTTGATATTCTTTATGAACTCATCCTTGTTGCTACAGAGACTCACTTCTACTCTAGTGTTGCATGTTCATAAAATCTATGTTCGTGCCACCAAACTCACCATTGTCAACGATAAGAAGAAAAAAAATGTATTGCTACTACAAAAGATTTCCTCATCTTCAATCTTTTATTTTTGGTACTGTTAAGGTTGTCTCTTTATCAGAATACTTGTCAAGTCAAGGGTGTCAACTAGTCATACTATTCCTATCATCAAATTTATCAAGTTGCTGCCTATAATTGATCTCTTATCTAGTTACATTTATCTATCAATCAGCAATCACTCAAGGATATCATTAAAGAATTGTCATGAGGTTGTCAAGTCTTTGTTGTATCTGGTATTACTCGAGTTCTGACTTCTTCAAATCTGCCTTTGAGTTACTAACTTTAAGCAGAGTTATTATAAAGTGTTGCCTTGATAAATTTTCAAGGACTCCACAATACTTTTACTGTCGCACTGATTAGGTAGGAGTTAAGCTTGCTTTTTATTCATGGGCTTTAATATCTAGCGAGGACTTAAAGATCACAACAAGAAATCCATTTTAATGTAAGGATGTGAAGATACCATGAGGGAACCCATATATCCAACAAAGGCTTCTTCACAGGTGCTCCATATCATCATTACACAAGGACTTCATCAAGTAGAGTTTTATGATCATCAACAAGGTACGAAGGATATGCTATTAATATCTTCAAGACTTTCAAGGCTTTTTGTAGAACAACAATTCTTACTTCATGAGGTCACTGCAAACTACTCTTGCTCCCTCTATCACAATGCCAGTTGTGACCACGATCCTTGAACCTGTTACTATGTTTGGAGTAAACAATAATTGTCTATGTGTTCATCCTCCAAACTCCATGAACTCAAAGTGCATTGAGGTCTTTAAAATACCTCAAGTTTGGCTTGCCATACAGCACCCATCTTCATTTTTACATTTATCATCCACTTCATTTAGATCTAGTAGAACGTTTTTCCTTACCCATACCTTAGGATGTACTTGGTTGTGATCATTAATCCTTTGGTTTTCAAATCTGTTGATGTCATTCTTCTTCCAAGATTCATTGACCTTCCTTGTTGATGGGTATGAGAAGCTTCTCATGAATTGTCTTCTTGAGCTTGTGCATACTTGGGCTTTATGGCCAACTCCACCACAAGTGAAGCATTTCAAGGTGTGACAGTTAGAAGAAACATGCCCAATTCGGTCACATGTCCAACATCTAATCTTGTCATTGTGTCTTCCACCACATATTCTACAATCCATAGCCTTATGACCAAAGCTAGAACAAGAAAAACAATAACCGCTAAATCCATTTTCATACCTGGGACTTTGGTTCCATCTTGGAGTTGCTTCTCTTCTGAAGAATTTTCTTTGAGGTGCAGTGCTAACTTCTTCAAGCAATTTTTATCTTCAAATTATTTGTTGTCAGATACAAGTGCATGGTGAGCAACTTTGTCTTTATCTTTGGAAGATGATGGACCCGCTTCTGGAGTTTTGGGAGACCAAGTGCCACCTTCATATTTGTCTTCTTCCTTCTAGTACCCAAGGCCAGATGTGTCAGATGGAGACCTTTTACACTTTAGAATTTCATCCAAGATAAATGAACTTTCATTGAACTTCACATGAGCTTTTGACTTCTAAATTTTCTTTCTAAGACCAACAAGTTCCATTTCAAGCCTCTGATTTGTCTTCTCTTTTTCCTCCACTGAAGCTTCATGGCTTCTTCTATTATTTTGGCTTCTTCAAGCTAAGTCCTCAAGCCAATATTATTTCTTCTTGTATCTTCAAGCTCTTTAGGGCTTTTATCAATATTCTCTTGTTCTCTTGCTAATTCATATTTCAATCTTCCTATTTCATTGTTTTGGTTTTCTAGCTCATCTTCCAAATTTTTGTTCTTAAGTTTCATTCTCGTGAACAAAGATTTTGTCACCTCTTTGTATTTTTCAAATGACCTCAAAATTTTCTTCTTGTGTCTTGGATTGAATCTAAGATCAATATCCAACAATGTGCTTGTAAATGCATTATTAGCTTTCAACAAGATTTCTTGTTCATCTTTTATAAGTATAAATTCATCATCATGACATTCAGAGTTTTCATTTATTGAAGAGTGATTACCTTCACTTGTATCCGAAGCGTGTACATGCTTTTCTTCTTGCTTTTCATCCTTGACTTTTGTGTCCTTTTCTATGTCTTGAATCCTCCTTTGCCATTCTTCTTCCAACTTGAACCAGAGATCCTTGGCTGAAGTGTACTTTCCAATGCTTTCTTTGATAGGGCTTGAGAGTCCATCCATCAAAAACTTCAATGCAACTTTATTGTGTTTCTCAACTGTTGCCTTTGTCTTCTTGCTGGGCTGGTTAGGTGGGTAACCACTATTTCCCAAACACCGAATTTATTCAAGTAATCTTTCATTTTACTTCTCCATCCAAAATAATTTGATTTCTCCAAGACTATAAATTCATGGTCAGTGAGCTTTGATAATCATTCCATATTGTGTCCCAAAATCCCTTCAAGCTTGTTAGGATTATGTTGAAGGCCTGCTTTGATACCAATTGTTAGACACAATGGATCACAAAGAGAGTGGGGGTGAATCGGTGAGCGTACACTTATTTCAATTTCAACTTCTTCAAACACTAAATCTTATATCATCATTTCACATTCACTTCAATATCATATTCATCAATAGACTATGCTTCAATAAACAATTTAGCATATGTCATTCATCAAATAAAACACATTATCAACAACACCATGCAAAAGACACAAGATATAGTTTTGTAATCTTTTATAATTGTTCAATGGACTACAACCATGAGGTAATTCAACACCTACTGAATCAGAAGCACCTACTTCTATTCTAAGACATAGCTTGGTCTTTTCTTAGATCCAACTAGGAAAATGGTACAAATCCCAGCGTGTAGTCACATTCAAAAATTCTTTACTCACACATATCATCAATCAGATCACTACCATCAAAATTTTGAGTCTCTTGATAAATATATGTTGTAGGTATATTACTATTGCCACATCATCTTTCTGTCCACGTCCTCTTTCTGTCCATCACCGTATTCTCATCCAGCATCATGTCTTCATCAGTCATATCACAAACTTGTCAAACACCTACAGTATCATGTGTTTTCCAATCTACTCATCACTTCACTTTCACGATCATGTCTTCAAGCTACTCATTTAAGTCTGCTAAGTTCAAGGATCTCATGCCTACAAAATTAATGTTGATCTCACTACTTTGCCAAGTCACAATCATTAGGTTGTCACATACCACTGTCAAGTGATGTTTATCACAGTCACATCATCCATAGTTATGTCCAATTTGAAGATTGATGATTGTAGGGTATGGTCTGATAGAATTGTTTAAAGCACTTGACTGTACAAACCAAAACCTCCTTCAAACTTGTGTGTGTACTGCTTAATCAAAGAGCAGAATTCAGATTCTTCAAACGATTATGACGGCTTGAGAGAGAAACCTTCCTCTGTTGTTCAAATCCTTCAAGAATCAATCCATCTCATTGATGTTGGAGGCCTTCAGTAGACACCTGAAATCACGGCTAGAAGAATCTCATTGCTTTCTTTTCAGCAACATGTCCATATCATTCTGATCTCTGCCCCTCTTCTTGCCTCATTTTACCATTGATCTATCAGCTTTATTGTACTGATATTCTCCCAGAGATATCACAAAGTCTTCATTAAACTCATCTGTGACCTCATCAATGGGGGGTATGCTAATTCCTGTGGATATCAAAGATGAAGTTTGAGTTGTGGTATGAGAGGGCATAGCCATAGTGATATGAGAGGTAGCAGGGGAGGGAGTAACATTCTGAGCAAGAGTTACTTCATGGGATGAAGAAATGTCATGAACAGAAGCTTCCACAAAAGAAATTTGCACAGCAGTGGCTTTGAGTAATGATGATGGTGATACTGTTGTAATTTTCTCAGACATAGGGGATGACACTGAGCTGAATGAAGGAATATTCAATGGTATTTTGAAAACTTGAGGCACAACAGATGAAGGAAGATGCATATCCATAGGAACAGGTGTGCTTGATTCGAGTAATATAGTGGCATTTTGATAGAGCTCAGACAGAAAAAGGTGTCACAACAAAGCCATTAGACAATGATGATAAAGCCATTATTGATGAAAGAAGTATTGCGGAAGAAGATGGGACAGAATGAAAAGAAGGTTGAGATTGAGGAGGAGGTGATGAAAGTTTACCATTGCTACCATTGGTGAAATTTTGGAAATCATTCCCAGTCTCAACAGTAACAAGCACAGGAGAAATTCTTTCCTCCTCTTCCTCTAAATGAGTCAGGTCAATAGTAGGAACAAGAATGGAGATCTTCATCTTCATTAAAGGTTTGTCCTCATCCTGAGTTTGTTCATGTTGAGTCTTTTCAACCACAGTGGTCACCTGGAAATCTTTAGTTGACTGGGAGGTTGCAACTTCTTAAGTATCTAGTGTCAACGTCATCATGCTCAGCCTCCACTTTATTTGCTCTTAAGTCTACAAATAGTCCTTAACCTGTTGTTCCACAGATATCTGGAGAATTTCTCCAATGGGAGCTTTTCATTTATCCAAGTTTGAGTTGGTTTCCACATATGCAGTTTTGGATGCCAATGCCTCCTTTGTTGCAGCTTGAGCTTCTCTTTCTTCCCGGTCTTTTGTCACCCTTTCCAGGATGTCTAACTCCATAGACCTGTAATGTTTTACTCTATCTGTGATCTCCTTTTGGTACTGTAGGATATGGCTTTGCTCTTCTTTGCTCTTAGCCCTAGCCAGGACTTCAGAAAATGTATCTACTCCCTGATAAATGAAATCATCCGGAGTTTCCTCATGAACATAACCTGTTTTAAAATGGTTATGATTTAGGTGTAAATCGACAATCCCATTGGGATCATGTTTCCTTTTGCTTGCAAAACCAAGTTTAAGTGACACTATGTGGTCACTCAGCTATGATGCCCAAGTAGAAGTGGGTACGCTCAAGGATCCAAGGGCAATAGGAAACCTAGGCCAAACTTTCCTTTTAGGTGCAATACATTTCTTTTAAATCCCCTCTGTAACTGTTTGAAAAGAAATCTCCTCAAGGACCAACCTATCTGGTACGACCTTGGGTAACATATAGGCAGCATTGCTACCGTAAACCATGATATATGCGAGTGATTCACCAACATACCAGTCTCCCATAGTGGCTATGAGGGATTTTGCTTCAGGTGAGAAGGCAGGAGCTTCTTTGTTGAAAATCAAGAAATACACTCGGCCGAGGAAACTTTCACATATATCATAAAACATGGCCACGTAGTTGCTATCCCAGAGCTCAGAATGATAAATATGCATAAGGGGAGCTGGTAATACCCAACTCCATCCCATATTAGGGTAACAGAATTCAGAACAAAAGATGTCCACAATAAAGGCAATGAGATAAAAATTGGGCGTTTTCTTAGCAGTGGCTTTCTAGAACTCTTGTATGGCATTTTTTAGTTCAAGTGAAAGGATTTAGGCCCAAGGGAAATATTTGCCCGTAGTTATAATATGATGAGCAATGGGAGCCCATTCCTCTTAAAAGAAAGAACAGTTGGGAAGACCATAAAGCATGCACAACATCGTTGCAAGCAGGGATTAAGGCTCTTTAAACCATTCAACAAGGTATAGTCGGTCTTTCCTCTTGGAAAACTTGCGTGGTTCAGTCATCCAGGATTTAAGCATTTGGTCGAAATTGAATCTGGATTTGGCAGCTTTAACAAAGTCCGCATCAAGGAGCTGTATAAAAGGTTTAAGGGCATAAATCCTCGCAAAGGTTTCAGAGCGGAAATTGGCTAGTTGAGATCCAGTACTGGTATTAAACGAACGATCTTTCACATTGGCGTGGTCTACAATCCATCTAATGGCATCATTATAGGGTAGGATGGCTGGTCTTGTAGCAATCATATGTAGGCCAGAATCCCTAATTCTCTCATAAACAAGTTGGTCACTCTGGAAATCTGAGACGTCATTGTTATCGAAGATAGAGTAAACCCGAGACCAGTCCAATTGATAAGTTTCAGTCACTCGTCTACTAGTATCAAAAAAGACACCAAAATTCGGGTCTTTGGTGAACATGTCCTTCTGAAGATATTTACACCTGGTAAATCTGGGGGTTTTGGATGTTGCCATGTATTGTTTTGAATACTTGTACCAAAAATTAAAACTGAATTATACATGAAGCACAGAAAACAATTCAAATAGTGAGAAAGTGACTTGGTAACCAACCTGAAACTATAGTAAACACTATCGGAATCACGGGGTAAAATTTGGAGGTAAAATCACACAGCAGAGCGAATTACAGCAGTAAAATAGTGAAAATTGTAAAAAAGACTATCATATTTATAATTCCGAGAAATAATACAGACCATCAGATGAGGGTAAAAAGAACGGTGAGGATCAGTTTTACGGGATGCGGGATCAAACACGAAATAGGAAGTTTATTAATCATTCCGCAACTTGCGGAGTGCGGAGTCGCAAAATAGCAAAAAAATATTTACTCAGCTCCGCACTCTGCATCCTGCATCTTGCGGGATGCAGGATGTGGAATGCGAGATGCGGAAACACGCAAACCAAAATTTAAACAAATGAGAACCCCGCAACCTGCATTCCGCAACTTGCGGGATGCGAGATCCGGGTTGATTAAAATAAACACACATGAAAACTTTCCCCGCATCCCACATTTAAGGGATGCGGGATGCGGGAAGAAAAAATGAAATATCAATTAAAATGTTCCTCGCATGCCACAACTTGCGGGTTGCGGGATGCGGAATGTGGAACGTTAAGACAATCCCAAACAAAAACAATCTTAATGCATTTAAAACAAAGAAATCAAACATGGATTTTTTGGAAATTTGGTTAAGTTAAGGAATCCCAAGAGTCAAAATAAAAATATTAATGAAATCCCATTAAGATTGCGAAGAGTCTTACCAAGTTATCTTCATATGTGTAATTGGGCTCCTGTGTCAAAATAACATGGGATCTGTTGTACCTACAACACATTTGTATCCAGTAATCTGGAATCCACAGGAAGATTGTTTACAGGTTCACGTGTGCAGCTAGGGGAATTAGTTGGAAAAATTCCAAAGTATTCGTTGGGTCTCTGAAAACAACATAATCAACCTCCTCTCTGACACATATGTTACCATAACAATTATTCTCTGAAACTTTGAGATGAAGGCCTCTGCACTACCTGTCTGTTTGAGTTGAGCTAACTCTCTAAAGTGTATCTCTGGGTCCTTCCTATCAAACCACTCCATGAGCCTCTGTGTGAATTCGTTGTAGGAACCGATGGTGTTGTGACCCAATGTCACCATCCCAAGGTACCACCACTCATGATCCTCTCTGTATAGATGTAAAGTAGTCAATTTAATGGCATTTGTCTTTTTCATAGGGTTGAGTTGGAAGTAAGTATCCAACTTTTGGACCCATATTCTCGCTGAACCCCCGCAACCCGGTCAAAGTTAGGGATGGTTAATCTACCCAAAGTTTTCTGCAACTCATAATTCTGGGTAAATCCTCTGTTACAACTTCAGGGTCGGTTCCTACTCTTCATATTGCAGAAGTCTGAGAAAGACATGGTTGCATGGAACTCATCTCCCAAATCCTTGTACTCTTGTAAATAAGCACCAAATGGTTCGATGAGTTCTACTGGCATGATTGGTCCTGCTACTGCCTCTGTCGGGAAATGACGCATAGTAGGTCTGCCGGAAGGTTTGTTATGTATATGGGGTGTGTTTTGCATGTTAGTGTAAGCATGCTTCCCACTACTGCAGGTGGATCCCCAATCTACGAGTGAAAGAGGTATACTGCTGTGACCTAGTTCTGGCTTCAGAGCTAATCTGTTTATTGCATGCAATACTTCCTTATATCCCTTAGCTAGGTCATTCAATGCACTCACCAAGCTACAAAATTCCAACATATATTCCTCTTCTTATGTTCCTTTCCCTCTGTTAGAGTGTATACCTGTTGGGTCCATGTATGAGTTGGTATATTCTAACTAGATATCCTCAAATTCCTGCTCCTCAGTGTACCTACTCTTCCTTCTCCTATAGGTTACAAAAGTGTCTTCTTTTGTATTCATTTATTTCTCATGTTCAAGCCCACAGCTGAAAAGGAACATGCTCTGATACCACTGTAATATCCCAAATACTAATATTCTATTGTTTCACTATTCTAGGGCTTACTTGTACTCTCAAATTGTGCAACAATACTGAATAAAAATGTGCATGCAAGGTGTCATGCTAATGGCCCTAAATTATAGCTGAACTAGGGCAAAGATTTACAGAAAGGATGTAAACACTTACCACTAATAATCAAGCTAATGACACTCTAGAGATAATATGCATGCATATAGAGATGGACAGGTGAAGTAATGATGTTTCCTTCCCAGTGTTGATGCCCAGCAACAAAGGGAGCCTCTCCCCTGCTAAAGGTGACATATTTGGTGAAGGGAGTGCCTGATGGAGTTGATATTTTATCGGGATGTTGGTATTCCCTTTCCAAAGAGAAGGACTAGTGCATGCAGAGGTTTTGACCCCTCTAAGCTGGCTAGTGAATTGATCCACCTGTTCTTCTACTCATGCCCCCAACCTCCTGGATCTGCTAATAACTGCTCTAGATGAGAAAACGGGAAGTTGACGATCACTCAATGCAGTAGAGTGACCCTACTGATGAAGATGAAGCTGGTATACGGAAGATAATCTGGGTTTCAGAGACCCAACAAATACTTTGGGTTTTTTCTAGCTAATTCCCCTAGCTGCATGAGTGAACCTACAAACAATCTTCCTGTGGATGTCGGATCACTGGATACGGATGAATAAGGTGAAAGCTGATGGTGGACCTGAATGGCCTACCCTGAAGGAGACTAGGGAAGATATTTCACTGTTGAACCCTCGTTAGTTGAAGACGTTGTCTTCAACCCCAACTGTTGTTAATGCATGGCGTGTTGCTGCTCAAATACTCCAAATCGACAATAATAATAATAGATACCTCCTTTAGTCCAATAACCCTTCTTAAATAGATCATCCTGCACTTTTAGGGTTTGCATGTCACTTTTAGGGTTTATGCTTCACTTCTGCATGCATGCAATTCTAATTTTATGTTGACTTTAAGCCTAAAGAAATAAGTCTTAATTTATCAGACTTATGACTTTATTATTGAATGAGTGTCTCAATATGTTCTAGGTATCAAATGTCCTCACTCAATTTCCTCTTATGCAGTACCCCCTCGAACCTATGGAAATTAAGTAGGTTAGCGGGTGTTTTGGTGCTTAATTAGAAGAGGACATTGCAATGGCCAACTAATTGGCAAGAATTCAGCCACTAACCCAGCACAACTATGGACTTTACCCTCAACATTTCACCAACGGAGAAAACTCCTCTTTTAGGTATCCTAAACTTACAAGTGAGCAAGCCTAGACTAAATAAGGGAGAGACCCTAGCCATATTTTTTCTAAGGAAAATTACAAGGGTTTGATTCACCAAAGATAATGATCTAGCAATTTTTTTATGAAATTCCTAGCTAAAGGTAATTGATTAAGTTCATGACACACTCTAGACTAAAAGGTGGAGTCAAATGATTATAAAAATGAAGTTTTACACTAGCTAGTCAAAATGATTCAAGGAAACATTAAAGATTTAAATAATGCAACTACCATGAAAAGGAAAATAAATGATACAATAAAGGAAATGAAGCATGAGCATTACATTTCAATTAACAACGATTATTCTTGAATAGTAAACCCCTTTAATCCCAAAATGGATTCAAGTCACAAGGTGTGTCAAGTCATTGTAGCTCTTCGATTTATGTGTGGGGTCCAACAGTGACGCTCAACCCAATATTTTAGAGGAATAACCGAGGATAAACCATACCCTTGTCCTTGCCACCCGATTACCCAAGTATATGAAGAGTAATATTCTCAAATGATGTTTTGGGTGCACTACAAATGATAGGACAATTGATATGATAGTCTCAAGATACCTAAGGGGGTCCCCGATATACACAAGGTACATGGGGTCTAATTTTGTGTTCAAGTGTTGTCTAATGTATTACCACTTGCATTGGGTATTAGTGGGAGAAACAACAGTGGCCAACAATGTTAAGATTCCATATGCTTAGCTAGATATCATTAGTGTTTAATCCAAATTCACAATAGTAGCATATCCAAAATCACTAAAAAGAAACACAATCACAAGATAGACACAGATTTATCCTGAGAAACTCTCAAAGGGAAGAAAACCCAAAAAAATTCCTATGTATAAGATGTATAAGATAAAACCCCAAAACATGTATTTCAACCTCCTTGTTGGTATGTCTCTCTCTCTCTCTCTCCTATGTGTTATACACAAGTGTGAGTCTATGTTCAAATGAGAAACATAGCTCCCCTATTTATACTCTTTTTGTCAACTGACTTTTAACCTAATCAAGGCGGCCCCACTAAACTGTCTAGTCCAACTTCACCTAGGAAATCACAAAAAAATATTTTATTGTATTTATCACGGTACTATTGACCCAATTTACAATGGAGGCTTTACCTCATGACTCTATGATGACCAATTACAATAATAACATCCCAACGGAGGAATAATAACATATCCCTTGGGGTACATCAGTAAAATACATTTAGAATATCCTTTGAAGTTACAATATTTCAACAAACAATACCCCTCAGTTTATGCTTAAGTACCTATTATTTTCACAGCCAATATGGTTCCCCAGCTATGGATTTGCAATCCCAATGCCAACTCCTTGGAATTATTTATAGACATCAAATCATGTTTTCTAACCAAAAATTCTCTTTGCCATAATCTTTATAGCCATATATGCTCTTTATCTTAATGACGATTTATCAAAATATAATGCTCCAAATCAAAATTTAAGCAAGTATCATACATTTAAATTAACAAAAATCCATGGCAATGATAGAATAAGCAAAATATGTCAATTTTGTTATATTTTTATCATTCAAGCTACCATTATGATCTTAGAATCTTTAACTCAGAGAATAACATGCACAGCAATAAAACACAAGCACAACACAAGAGACAAGAGACACAAAGAATTTTCCCCAGGGAAACCATAAAGGAGAAAACCCCGCAACTTCCTCAAAGATAGAATCAGCACCAAAGGTAAAACCGAAAAACAGTAAGATGATCTCCCGACAGCAGCAGTCTCTCTCTCTCTCTCACTAAGAGAGATTCTCCTCTCTCACTCATGCACCCCAATGAGTGAGTGTGTGTGTCCTAAATAGAGAGACTCACTCTCTATTTATATTCTTCCGTTCACTTGGAACCCACTCTATCATGTCGGCCACACTTACTTGCTAGAGCCGACATCTCTAGGAGTGTCTAATAACCCTAGTGCCCCACAACTTGTGGGGACTTTGCCTCCTCTGACCAACAAGGAGGTTTATCGTTAACACAATGGTGGGGACTATTTCCCCGACTTACAATGACTCACCTAGGGTTGACTTCACTAGGATAGTCTAATAACCCTAGGGCCCCATAACTATGGGGACTTTAACCCTTGACCAAAAGGAGGGTTACCCACAATGACTTGACATGACTTTCTCATTATAGAAACTTCCTGGAATAAACATCGGGGTATGACTCAATTACATTACAATACATCCCGGAATGAACATGGGGTTACAATAGATAAGAAATACAAGTGAATACATTCCGAAGTTACAATTACATCAACACTCCCTCTTAACTAGGAAGGTATTCTCTCAACACAATTTATCAGCACAAGTCGTCTTCTCTGTATCATCTAGATAATCGTCAAGTCCTCATCATCTTCAAGTCATCTTCATCTAGATCTGGACCATCACTCAATCTGGATCATCACTCGATCTGGATCATCATTGGACATTGTCACTGGATCTGGATCATCACTCGATTTGGATCATCACTGGACATCGTCACTGGATCTAGATCATCACTCGATCTGAATCATCACTGCTGGATCATCATCATTGGATCTGGATCATCACTCGATCTGGATCATCACTGCTAGATCATCATCACTCAATCTGGATCATCACGGGTGCTATCTCATGATTCTTCTCGTCACGGGAATTTCTACAGAGCCAGCCCTTTTTCATGTTGGTTGTAGGCCTAGCCTCCATGTAGGTCTTCTTCAACACTTATATCTGACCTACTCGTCAGAAAGGCACAGCACTCATATCCATCCAGGTTGGAACACATCCTGCACACAATGATGGAATATTTTCGTACTTCCATCCAGGCTAGAACACATCTTGCACATAATGATGGAATGTTTCCGTACTTCCATCCAGGATGGAACACATCCTGCACACAATGATGGAAGATTTCCACACTTCCATCCAGGCTAGAACACATCCTGCACACAATGATGGAAGAGCTCTGCACTTACATTCATCCAGGATGGAACCACATCCTACCACAATGATGGAAGATTTTCGTACTTCCATCCAGGCTGGAACCACATCCTACCACAATGATGAAAGGGCTCTGCACTTACATCCATCCAGGCCGAAACACATCCTGCACACAATGATGGAAGGGCTTGCACTCATATCTGATCTTGTAGGAACCAATCCTACAGTCACATCAAAATGGCCCCCAGTCCTCGACTAAGCTACCTGGTAACTGACCAGGTGCCTCCATTCTCCTAGAGAATGGCAGTTGCCCTTACAACTGACCTGCTCGTCGGAATGACCAACACTCACATCTGACATGGAAGGAATCTAATCCTTTAGCCATGACAAAATGGTTCAGCCTTACATCTGATCAAGTGGGAACACATCCCTCTATCACATTAGAATGGCTTCTCAGTCCTAGACTGAGTTTTCCTGGTAACTGACCAGGTGCCTCCATTCTCCTAGAGAATGGCAGTTTCCCTTACATCTGTCATGCTCGACAGAATGGCCAGAACTCATATCTGACATGGAAGGAACCAATCCTCTCACCATGAGAGAATGTCTCAGTGCTTACATCTGACCATGGAAGGAACCAATCCTCTCACCATGTCAGAATGGCTATGGGTCTCATCACTTTCCCTTAAAGGAAACCTCGATTTGGAGAACACCAAGCTTCTCCCTGAAGTACTCAAACTTCAGCCTAGACAATGGCTTCGTCAATACATCAGCTATATGTTCCTCTGTCACAACATACTGGAGCTTCATTGCTCCCCTCTACACCATATCCCTAATATAGTGGTACTTGATCTCGATATGCTTTGACTTGTCATGGAACACTAGATTCTCTGACAACTTTACACAACTCTGGTTGTCACAATGTATACAAGTAGCATCCAACTAGAGATCAAATAAATTAGACAGTAGCTTCCTCATCCATACTGCCTCACAACTAGCTGAACAAGCTGCAACATACTCTGCTTCAGTTGTACTCAGTGCCACACAGGATTGCTTCCTGCTAAACCAAGAGATCACACTTGATCCCATATTGAAACAACACCCTGAAGTGCTCTTCCTATCAATGGCACTGCCTGCCCAATCAGAATCAACATAACCCTCCAGGTTAATCTTCTGATTCGCATCGTACTTGAGCCCATAATCAATTGTACCCTTCAGGTACCTCAGAATATGCTTTGCAGCAATCAAGTGAACATGTCTCGGATCTGTCAAGAACTGGCTCAAGGTGTTCACAGCAAAGCAAATGTCTGGTCTCGTGTTCATCAGGTACATCAAGGACCCAATCATTTGACAATACATCGTAGCATCAACCGACTCTGATGAAGCATCGTTCAAGAGCTTCAGGTTTGATGCCATAGGTGTGGCCATAGCCTTGCAGTCCATCATCCCAAACCTCTTCAGGATCTCTACTGCATACTTCCCTTGTCCAAGGAAGATTCCATCTGTACTCTCCCACACCTCCATACCTAGAAAGTAATGCATCGACACATAACAGGAGCATCACTGGTCTTCCGCCTTCAACCTTGAAGCAAAGGTTAGAATCTGCTTTACTCTTAGTAACACCTAGAGTCATCAGTAATCTATCCATCATGTCGTACCATGTCGAACCTTAGATTTTCTGTAGTCACTCCCTCTGTCTTTTGTACTCTATGTACTGAAACATTCTGTACCGGAGTGACAAGTAGCTTCCTATGATACTAGTATTCTATGTATCCATCTATTGTATAGAATTTCATCTTCAACCTTGTAGCAAAGGTTAAGATCTTCATCAATCTCATCATGTATGTGTTTCAATTCTTACTATCTGCAAATGTCTCTTCATAGTCTATGCCTTCTTTTCGTGAGAAGCCTCGTGCTATGAATCTTGCTTTGTATCCCACGATGTTTCCATCTACTGCATGATGGAACTACAAACTTCTCTTCAGGTCTCGATATTGCATCCTAGACATCATTCTTCTTGAACTGGTCTTCTTGGTAACTTCTTCATAGCTGGAAGGTTCTACATCAATGATGTCGCTGCATTCGTCATATTATTCTTCATCTTGAACTGTCATCACTTGTTATTCGGAACAAGTTTCATTCTTCTTTGCTTGTAGGTGATTATGTATGCGACCTTTCCTACAAGTCAAATGCATTTCTATGGTTAGAAACATTTCATAAGGAATATTCATACTGGCAAATTCTTATGCATAAATATATGATCATGCAACTATTTTAGCCAATACAACATTCATCCATATCTCACGGAAACTTTTCTAGATGCCTTCCATCTCTACCAGGACAACATTGAGATTGTGCACTAATCCAATATGTCAGCAAAGAGGTTTCATTCTAGATAAGTAGCAATGGAGAGTTGTATAGCACCATGAGCTACTTATCCATCATATGCATATTAGTAGTATACTGTCGTTAATGCAAACATTCTATCATGCATAATACATCAACTGAATATAAACAAATGCATAACAAAAACAATATCATGAAATGACAATTGAATACTTATCTTTATTTGTTTCGTCGGTAGACTCCTTCTTGATCCTTCCACTTCATCATCTTCTTCATTCATGACTTCATCATTTCTTATCCAAGCTCTCAAGATGGATAAGAGGTTCTTCAAGAATCGAGTCATTCATATTCCTCATCGCTTGAGGGATCTTCTTTCGATGGTGAGAGCTTGTTCTTCAATTTCTCCCATCTTCTCTTCTCTTCTTATGAGTCGAGCTTATTCTTCTTCCCAGAGTCTGTTGAGAGTAATCACTTCCTTCTGGCACACATTCCTTGAATAAATGAATCCCATGATCCTGGGAGGCCATTCAAGGTGGACATCACCACTACTGCATTCTTCACTTCTTCTTTTACCACTACAAGTTGTTCTTTGATTTGAGAGACCCTTGTAAAGTATGACTGCATGGTCTCTGCATTCTAGATCTTCACATTCTTCAACTTGTTTCTTAAGGTCATATTATGATTTCTGTTCTTCACTTCAAATAGCTTGGTCAAGGAATCAAACATCTTTAACGAAGACACTTGTAGTACAAGTTGATTCGTGACTGAATCAGCAATGATCTTCTTGGCCTTGACCAAGTTCTTCTTGTGTAAGGCTTCTAGCCTCATCTCCCTCTAGAACTGGAACCTCTATACTCATGTAGGTGTCCAATCCATTTTCTTCAGAGAGATCATATACTTCCAAGCTTGGAAGTTGTCAACTTCCCCAAGCTTGTCATCAAGCTGATGTGATAGATCACTTTGAAATGAGAACCTCAAATGAAAATAGCGAAAGATTAGATCTTACTATTTTGAGGTGTCCATCCTGGTTCTAGAGCTGGCTGATCTAGGGTTTGTCACAGAAACCCTAATTTTCAAAACTTGGAATCTTCCAGATCTGATTGGATAGAAAGATATATTTCTTCAAATGGAGCTTTCCAATGTACTTATTTTCTGAAAACAGTGGAGGGAAGCTCCCGGAACAAGAATCCCTAGTTTTCCACTTTCTTTTGTAGAAACGCCTGTTACTGTTTCTACGGTATCTCCGAAATTACTACTCCTCTGTGTCTGAAATTTCGCATTGAGGTAGCCTCGCATGCCCATGTTCCAACACCACAGGTTTCATCAAAATTGGTTTCACCAATTGGAACTTATGGTCATTTTCCCAAGGTGACCTGTTACAGGACTATTCAGAACAGCGAAGTTGTATGGACTGTCACGTGTCACTGGTTCATCTTCTGAGTCTGAATCTCGGACCACAGAAAGTACAGTCCGTTCCCTTTCTAGAACATCTTCATAAATTTCATTTGGACCTATGTAGCCCAAGATATAGCAATTCTCCCCAGGTGTCTTGTTTAGGGATGAATTCTAGAAGAGGCTAGAACCCTAACTTGGAGGGATCATATCTCCCAGAATATAGTGAATATGAGTCTGAATTTTGGACACAGTGTAAATCAGGATTTTATCTTTGGCCTCTACAATTTTCAGCTCCTGAACTTTCGCCAATCTCAGGATATAGAGAATGTACCAAAACTTAGCAATGTTTGGAATTTAGGGTTTTTCTAGCTCGGGGTCAAACAAGGGTTTGACTTTCCCAGAGTTTCACCCAACCAAAAAACTTGATCCAGGTCTCTAAACTTCAGTTTTGATGAGGAGATCAATCCTATGCTGGGGTCACTCAAAAATTCCTCTTTTGTAGAAAGCCCTAATTTCCGCAGCGAAAACTGAAAATGCTCGAAATCGAATTCCGCTTCGACAGAAAGATGCGCCCTTTAATGGAGAGTTAGCCTAGCATACTTTTGCTGATGGATTGTGGAGAGAGACCCAAAAAGTAAGAATCCCTAGCTTCCACAGCTGCACAATGTCTTCTTCTCAGGTTAGCTCTGATACCATGTTAGATTTTTAGCATTCAAGCTACCATTATGATCTTAGGATCTTTAACTGAGAGAATAACATGCACAGCAATAAAACACAAGCACAACACAAAAGACAAGAGACACAAAGAATTTTCCTCGGGGAAACCATAAAATAGAAAACCCCGCAACTTCCTCAGAGATAGAATCAGCACCAAAGGTAAAACCAAAAAACAGTAAAATGATCTCCCGACAGCAACAGTCTCTCTCTCTCACACTGAGAGAGCTTCTCCTCTCTCACTCATGAGCCCCAATGAGTGAGTGTGTGTGTCCTAAATAGAGAGATTCACTCTCTATTTATATTCTTCCGTTCACTTGGAACCCACTCCATCATGTCGGGCTCACTTACTTACTAGAGCCGACATCTCTAGGAGTGTCTAATAACCCTAGTGCCCCACAACTTGTGGGGACTTTGCCTCCTCCGACCAACAAGGAGGTTTATCCTTAACACAATGGTGGGGACTATTGCCCCGACTTACAATGACTCACCTAGGCTCGACTTCACTAGGATAGTCTAATAACCCTAGGGCCCCATAACTGTGGGGACTTTAACCCTTGACCAAAAGGAGGGTTACCCACAATGACTTAACATGGCTTTCTCATTATAGAAACTTCCCGGAATAAACATTGGGGTATGACTCAATTACATTACAATACATCCCGGAATGAACATCGGGTTACAATAGATAAGAAATACAAGTGAATACATTCCGAAGTTACAATTACATCAACAAATTTCAATAAGATCCAATTACAAATATACCATGAACCATTATGTCAATGAAATACCATCCAAATGATAAAAACGTACTAACAACTCAAGAAATGAAGGAAACTAAATTGCTATTAAGCCAATATATCAAGAAATAGATCTAGAAAGCATTCACATGTAAAACTCGAGATTAAGCTTTCAAATTCCCAAGGTTATGAATTTTCGTTGGTCTTTTAGATCATTAGAAGGGGAAGTGAATAAGAAAGACTACATGTGAATTTCATTGGCCATAGAATAATCATCATTTACACATTAACCATTGTTTAGATTTTCCAAGTGGAGCAAAAAGCCAATGTGAGAGTAAAATTGTGGGAAATAACCAATTGTTATGTTATTAACTAGAGCAACGTGCAAAATATGAATGATGAAATAAATCACTAAGTTAATCTAATCACAAAGAATGTTAACTAGCTTACAAGATGACTAACAATAGTGAGCATGTATCTAAGTATCAATGCACTAAATATACAATGCTAGTATGTAAATCAAGAGCTAATCAACAATTTAAGTTTGTTGTAACTTTCAGATATGAGAATCAACTATTATAACAACAAATAAAACTAGTCGGAACTCAGATTAACAAGATCTAGAGCATCATATTAGTTAAGTACTTGAGTCACTTAGTTAAGATCAAAATTTAAACTTAAAACCCCACAAGAACTTATTATATATTGTTGGTTTTATTTAGATATTATGGTTTGTTGAATGGTTTAACTCCTTAGTGTGTGAGATGATGAGCCAAGGAGGGGGACCGAATAGCTTCCCTATGAGTCTTTTGAAATGATAGATCCAAGCAACTAAAAATTCAGAAAATTGACTAGAAGACATAATGTTGGAAGAAAACTTGAAATAGAAGTGAACAAAACTACCAAATATAGATCTAGTTCCTTAAGGGTACAGAAATAATAGATCAATGCTATGAGTAATGATGCTAAGAAGAAGCACAGGAAATAGATCTTGCTACTAAGAATTCTCACAAGCATACACAAGAAAAATAGAGAGAAGAAAAAAGACTGAATCACATGAATAAAGAGATGAATATTGGTGTGTATCCTTCCATTGAATAATGATGAATAATAGTGTAGATAAATAGTACATCCCTCATAGAAAAATCGAATTGTATGGAAACTCCTCATAAAGCTCAAAAAGGCTAACTTACCAATATAGGAAACTCCCATATGTGGCTAAAGCACTTCCCAAATATATCAAGAACCTCACGAGTTGGAAAAAGCATGAGTGAGTTGTCAAGGAGATAGAAAAAACATGTTAATCCTAGAAAATGGAGAAAAACTAATGGAAGATGGGTTGGAAACAAAAGCTGTCAGTTTCCTAGTTGACCAGCTTTTATCTTATCCATAGAAAAGCAGAAAAGGCAGAATAAAGCAGAATCTGTTGTAAAGTGTTGTATACTAATTCTGGATGGTCAAAAGATGGTCAAGATCAACCCAAAATTAAAAATAAATCATTCCTAGGATATAGATGACATGTATTGACTTCAAGGTGCAAGTGGATGCCAACTAATTAAGCTAGTGGGAGAAAAATTAATCAAATAATGATTAATTATTTTATCATAAGTTGTGAGTGGGTTTAATATATTCCAACACCCCCCTATAAGTCTGACTCTATGGTGGTATAAAAAAAAAATATGGATGCATATAGGGCCCAGCAACAAGGCTATGGTCACCCTTTAACAATTATTATGTCCAAAAAAGTGAGGAAAGAGGAAAAACCACATGGGGAAAATCCTCCCTCAAGATAGGACAAATCACAAATTTGAAATATGTCTTCAACATATCTTCATCTTCACTTTAATTAGCTGACTGAATTGCTTCTGGATGAAGGACTTGCTGAAGAAATCATGAACTCCATGATCATGCGCTGGAGTGTAGAACATGCAAGAAGGAAGAGGAGAGACTCATTGTATCTCATCAACTGATGAAGTAGGAGCATTATCTGAATGATTCTTGTTTTTGTCAAATTCTGATCTGCAAACATAATCTGAAATGGAAAAGAGATCTGTGCATACTCATTTCCAAAGAATACAAAAAATAAGGCAATTTATTTCACACCCAATTCTCTGAATAGCTGCAAAATTGTGATGTGAATCACATGCCAGTCTTCCAATCTAATGTAGCACCTGTATAGATCTGATATGAGGCTGATAAAACTCTGATATATCAGAAATATTAGCATATGGAATAGCAAAGAAAAAGGCTTCAGTGGCTCCATGAGGATATAGGGCTAGACTAGGAAAATTATGAGCAACTAGGGAAAACTGATAGGTGTAAAAATATGAATGATGGATGGGCATAAGATCTAAACCATAAGTGTTTAAAACAAATAAAAACATGTTTAATATCAGTCCAAATATTACTAAGGACATGGATAACCAGCCACTGAAAGATAGGAAAGACTTCAAACCATGTAAGATAAATATCGTTGCATCAGAGACCAATGAGAAATCAACTAGTGAGATTGGGATTTGTATAGTCTTTGGATTATTCATAGGTATGGTAGATGGTATGGATGGTGGTATTATATGTGTATCAACTTGCAAATATGCTTCTAAATCAGAATCCAAAGGATCACATATAAGCATATCAGTAGACTCGTGGGAATACACTGGTAATGAATCCTCTATATGAAAGGAGGAAATAAGGAGATGTTCAAAATCTTCAAGAAGGCTCTGAGTATTGATGCCAAGAACAAAGGAGGATATACTGAAGCACATGAGATCAAGTAAGGTAAGTGGTATGACACAAATAAGGCATGATTTGGCTAAGCAAACATCCTGGAAATCACTGGGTTGCGCACCATCAATGAGAGAGGTATGCACAAAGTGTGAAGTATTTGGCACATAGATCTCAGAATCTAAGATAGTAGATATAGAGAACAATGAATGGGTGATAGGATCATCATCAATATCAATAGCAGCTCCATATGTTATTTCTTTTTCATCATTAATATCACAAGAAGAAAAATCACCTTCAAGAGACAAAAAAACATGGTTCTTCAATATTTGCTTCTTCATTGAAGGAGGAAGCATTCGAATCAAGGAGGGCAACAGCAACATGAACTGTATGAGAAAATTCTTCATTATGATCAACTTCATCAGAGAATGTAGAGGCCAAGAAATCTTGAGAGAGAGAACAAGAGGAGATGTTGGGTTCACTCCATGCTTCATCTTCTATTTCCTGCAAACCAAAAGCTTTGTCCAAATTCTTCCAAATCTCAAATGGATACTCAGCAAAATCTATGAGATGATATATATTTGGAGACATTCCCAAACACATAATTCCATAAGCTCTATCACAATTATTAAGCCAATCAATATTCTCTTCATAAGACTCAGGTTCGCTCAATGCACCAATGAAGACATCAAAGAGACATTTCCTCTTCAAGTATGCACTCATCTTTGGCTTCCAATCAGCGTAGTTGAAAGGAGATAGGAAATTTTGAATCCATATTGAAGTTGGTGATATGCTCTAGGAGATACTCTCTGCAACCTGCAAAACAAACTAGGAGAAAATATTGTAAACTAGACAAGCTCTTCTTTAGAGAGAGATAGGAGACTAGATGTGCTCCTCAACTCTGTAGAACTTGATCAACCTGCTGCTCTGATACCAAAATATAGCAAACTTACCAAAATATAGCAAATCCCCATAGGTGGCTAAAGCACTTCCCAAATCTATCAAGGACCTCACGAGTTGGAAAAAGCATGAGTGAGTTGTCAAGGAGATGGAAAAAACATGTTAATCCTAGAAAATGGAGAAAAACTAATGGAGGATGGGTTGGAAACAAAAGCTGCCAGTTTCCTAGTTGACTAGCTTTTATATTATCCATAGAAAAGCAAAATAAGCAGAATAAAGCAGAATCTGTTGTAAAGTGTTGTATACTAATTCTGGATGGTCAAAAGGTGGTCAAGATCAACCTAGAATTGGAAATAAATCATTCCTAGGATATAGATGGCATGTATTGACTTTAAGGTGCAAGTGGATGCCAACTAATTAAGCAAGTGGGTGAATAATTAATCAAATAATGATTAATTATTTTATCCTAAGTTGTGAGTGGTTTTAATATATTCCAACAAAGGGAAACAAATATTGGGCAATGGACTCATTAGCAATCTCAAAAGATAGATGAGTAGTCTTCAAGGGAGAGTGGAGGAAATAAATCTCTCATTTTTTCTATCCAAGGATAAAATTGATTTCCTACTCCAACCTATGAGGGATTCTTGTAAAGATCAAGAGGCAAAGCAATCTATTCCTAAACAATAACCATTAAAAGGATTAGTAAATGCACTTGGTGATTGAAACACTATAAAGTGAAAAGAGGTTGCAGCAATAAAGTTAAACAAATAGAAGTTTCAATCATAAGTAAAAAGGTTGCAGCAATTATTTACCTACTTTACAAAGTGCGAAATAAGATACCACTAGTTACCTAAGACCCTTGTGAAGAGCCTCCTTCCACCAAAGAGATGAACTAACAAGATGTGCATCAACAAGAGAGCCTAAGACAACTAGAGCAAATATTCCAATGAAGTATCATTTTTTTCCAAAAAATTTGACCCCTAACAATGAGTTAAAGCCTCTTTTATAGCCTAAGAGGGAAAATTAGCTCAAGAGGTGGTCAAAAAGTAGTTACAAATGAGTGATGATCTCAAAAATAGGATGTGTTAAATCAATGGTCTAGATCACTCTTTTACAAAATGTGGTTGTTTGTTGCTGGACACGTACATCAGGGCTAGCATGGCATAAATCTTCAAGCCATTGGGTGCATCCTTGGGGGCAAGTCTCGAGTCCAGTATTGTCACCTGATACTTGACTCCTCTATCTAGGCCAACTCCTAGTGAATCCAGGGTGGTCCCTAATAAAGAAAAACTAAGGCTTAAAGCTAAATTATGAAAATGAGAGTTAATCTAGGAGTTTGAAATAAAATTACTAAGACAAGATACTACAAGGAATTAAATAACCTCAACTACATAAAATCATGCATTCCATCCAACACAAAATATTCACTCAAGTAAAAGTATGATCATTGCAAGTAGACCAGTGCCAATGGATTTAACTAGTGTTGTAAAGGGGTTTTCTTGCAAACGTGTCTTGGTCAGTTTTAATTATTATGGATGAGTGGGTTACAGGAAAGGGGGTTATGATATACTGTGAGGTACGAGAAACCAAGTTTGGATTTGTTGAGTCTGGTTTCACACATGAAATGTGGGCTAGATCATAGTTGTGGGGGTATGTCCAACACTACACCAAACAATGATGCATCCTGATGAGTCTCCATGATCACTATCTAGTAGTTCCCCTTCACCGTGAAATTTTTCCACAAAAGGCAAGGCTCAAGATGTCGAATTTCCATCTGTTAAGGGGTCCTATATTTTATTGAATGTGAGTGTTTTCTTATATGTGAATGTTTATTGAGTGCAACAAATCTCATTTTTGGTAGTTCCAAAGCTCAAGAAAGCCTGCGATAGACAAGAGCATATGTGGAGATTGTGCAAAGTATTCATTCCAATTAAATGAAAAGCAACTTGCAAAAGTAAAAGAAATGTTCTGCTAATTACTAAAAGCTAAGAATCTATTTTCCCTTACTTGAGCAAGCTCTTTTGGTACTTTGGGAAATCAAGGCCAGGTTCGTTAGTTTTCCAATCATAAATAAAACTTAAAAGAAAGTTAAACTAATTAAAAGAAATCTAAAACTAATATGAGGTTAGCAACAAAAAATAAAGATATTGAACAAAAAAGCACACCCTGAAGTAGGGAACACAAATTCCCCCAGGGGGATGAGGTGTGGGCGTTGGGTATCCCACTTGCTTTTCTTTTATTAATTTTATAGAATGATAGGTGGATTCCTTTGGTCCTTGTATATCTAGATCCAAAGGATTTACAAATTTAAGAAATAGAGCAAGATAAAGGAACATTGCGCTGGGAGGCCTTGGATGGCCTAGAACTTTTATTTTCCAGCAGCGCTTTCCCTTGTCCTAGCGAGAAAAGTGTAAAACCAGCCACCTGAAATGCATCGAATGTTCCAAATAAAGTGTTAAAAGCATGACATGTTAACTTGGAAGATGGACAATAAGCATAAGTGCTTAAACAATCTAGATCTACCCAAAATGAAGCGTGAACAACTAGATCTAGTAACATACTTAGATAAATCAGCTCTTAACTATTATTTTCAAAGCTAACTCATTTTCTTAAGCATGTACAAAAGGAACTATAACCAAACAAAGATTAAATTAAGAGAAGGAATGAGAGAAGAAAAGGAGAGCCCATGCTCGAATGTCCAGATCTATGGAATCCAACGGTGGGAAGCGGAGGAACTATGTCTTCTTTAAGAGTGCTTGAAGAATGGGAGATTCAACCAAGATTAGCCACTCCATCAAGCGAGGAAACTTGCATCACTAACAATACTTGCAAACACTAAGGATTAAATCTGGGATTTCTACAAACAAAGATTAAGAGAACATAAGTATAATTGACTACAATATGTTACTCCTAGATCTCTACAAATAGAAAGATAGCAAATGAAATCAAACTAGAATCACTAACCCTATGAGCTGATAACAACTTTCTCCAAGGCCAGATAAATCACCTTAAGAAGCAAAGCAAAAAGCAATAATATAGTTACCTCATATATCAGACAATAATCATCCACACACTAATGCGACACGTCATGGACCTCCAAAGTCTTTCTATTCATAAAATACTACACTATTACAAGTACAAAAGATAAGCATCCTTTCAATCCTCTCTGGCCATGAGAAAACAATGAGCCAAAGGCTTGCTTAAATGGCAAAACTAGTCAAAGGGAGGTGCATTCCTCAACTCAAGAAGAGGGTGAGTTATAGATAAAAGCATGGGATTTGGTTGGGATTGATTTCCTTGGGATACGTGACACCTCTCATGAGGTGCGCCCTCCCTCCTTGGGATCATCTCCTAAAAAATGATGGAGAGCCACCTTACCAATGCACCATCCTTCATGAAAATGATGTGCCCTCTTTCGGAGATATGCACCATCCTCAAGTGGAGATCTTCTTAACCACCAAACCAATCAAGAGATTGGCTCTTATTTACCTTAGATTTGATTGCCAATCATTGGAGACAAGTCTCAGACAAACTTGATTGATTTGAGGGACGCTGATTTTTCGGTTTTTTGGCCATTTATTTGGTCTTTTTTGACATTTTTAAGAGAAAATTAATTTAAGTGATAAATAATCACTAAAATTAATCTCAAAGTGGGTTTAGGGGTATAGTGGATGCTCTGAGTTAGAAAACGAGCACCCCGATGGAAAATTTGGCCCTCTAGCCACACTCTTATGACATTTTGAATTTTTACAATTAAAACACTAAAAAAAAACTATGGGGAACCTAGTACATCTTCATATGACTCAATATTGATGACTGGCATGGTAATATACATAGACACTTGTACTTTCATACCCTCTTAAGCCCTAACCACCAAGACTATTACTCCATTTCGAGGTTTGGGTGAAAACTCAAAAATTATCGTTGAAAAGCATCATAAAATTAACAAGAAAAAACAGTATAGAGTATCATATTGATGTTTAAGTCCAAGTTATCCAAGTCTTTTACAAAAAATCATCATTTATTACAATTGCCCTGCAAGGTATGAACATGCAAAAAATTAAAAAAGGGCCAAAAATGGCCTTCAAAGGACTTCTGAACTTTTGAGCACAGAATATGAACAAGTGACTTGTTCAAAACTTTGGTGGCTCACTAAAAATCCAATTAAGTGAAACTTAGTGGATAAGAGGGCGCATATCTCATGGAAAGATGGCACATTGGTGAGGTGGCTCTCCATCATTTGTTAGGAGATGATCCCAAGGAGAGAGTGCACACCTCATGAGAGGTGACAACCATCCCAAGGCAATCAACCCCAACCAAATCCCACGCTTTTCTCTATAACTCGCCATCTTCTTGAGTTGAGCAATGCACCTCCCTTTGGCTAGTTTTGCTATATAAGAAAGCCTTTAGATCATTGTTTTCCTGTGAGAGAGGACTGAAAGGATGCTCATCTTTTGTACTTGAAACAATGTAATATTTTATGAATAGAAAGACTTTGGAGGTCCATGGTGTGTCGCATTAGTGTGTGGATGATTAGTGTCATTGATATATGAGGTAATTGCATTATTGTTTTTTGCTTTGCTTGTTGAGGTGATTTATCTGGCCTTAGATAAACTTGTTATCAACTCATATAGTAAATGATTCTAGTTTGATTTCATTTTCTACCTTTCTATTTGTATAGATCTAGGAGTAGGAGTAGCAGACTATAGTTGGTTATACTTATGCTCTCCTAATCTCTATTTGTAGAAATACAAAATTTAATTCTTCTTGTTTGCAAGTATTGTTAATGATGCAAGTTTCCTCGTTTGATGGAGTGGTTGATCTTGGTTGACTCTCCCATTCTTCAAGCACTCTTAAAGAAGAGATAGTCCCTACGCTTCCCACCGTTGGATTTCGTAGATCTAGATATTCGAGCTTGGGATCTCCTTTAAATCTCTCCTTCCTTCTCTTAATTTAAAGTTTCTTTGGTTACGATTACTTGCATACATGCATAAGTAAATTAGTTAGCTTTGAAAAGAATATTTAAAAGCTGATGTACCTAAGTATGTTACTAGATCTAGTTGTTCATGCTTCATTTTGAGTAGATCTAGATTGTTTAAGTACTTATGCTTATTGTCCATCTTCCAAGTACCTAATATTTCATGTTTTCCACACTTTATTTGGCACATTCGATGCATTTCAGGTGGCTGGTTTTACACTTTTCTCACCATGATAAGGGGTAGTGCTACCAGAAAATCAAAGATCTAGGCCATCCAAGGCCTCTCGGAGCAATATTCCTCTATCCTGCTTCATTTTTAAAACTTGTAAAGCCTTTGGATCCAGATCTATAACGTCCAAAGGCATCCACCTGTCATTCTGTAAAATTAATAAAAGAAAAGCAAGTCGACTACCTAGCGCCCACACCCCATCCCCCTTGGGGGATTTGTGTCGCTTGCTTCATGGTATGCTTTTTTGTTCTGTATCATTATTTTTTGCCACTAATCTTATATTAGTTATAGATTTGCTTTTAATTAGTTTAACTTTCTTTCAAGTTTTATTTATGATTTGCAAAGTAACAAGCTCGACCTTACTTTCCCGAAGTATCGTAAGAGCTTGCTTGAGTAAGGAAAAAGAGATTATGGGCCTTTAGTAATTAGCACAACATTTCATTGTTTTACAAGTTTTTTCTGTTTTTTTAATGTTAATTGGAACAAATACTATGCACAATCTTCATGTATGCTCTTATCCATTGCAGGTTTGCTTGAGCTTTAGAACAACCAGAAACGGGATTTGCCGCATTCAATAAAGCTCCATGTTTAATTAACAAAACGCACTTAATTAAAACTAACTCCCTTTAAGGACAGAAATTTGAAGTCTCTCCTTGTCTTTTGTGGGCATATTTCACAGTGAAGCAGGAACCACTATATAGTGACCGTGGGGATCCCTCAAGCTAGACCCTTGGTTGGTGTTAGTGTTGGGCACACCCCCGCGACTCTGATCTAGCCCGCATCTCACGTGTGGAACCACAATTGGAAAAGCGAGAATTTGTTCATTGTACCTCACGACATATCGAAACACCCTTCCCGTAATCTGCTTTCCCATAATAATTAAAACTGACCAAGAAACACATCAAACCAATTCCCCTTCAACAACAATCACTTAACTATTTTTACACTGGTCTACTTCACAAATATTTGCTTAAACCAATTGATGTGTCATAAATTAAATAGTATCACATGCTACTATTGTTGGACACACCAGTTACACTGAGAGGGGGGGTGAATCAGTGTGCACAACTTTTATTACTTTTTCACTTTTAACAATTTATTCAATAATATGCATTATCACATTATCATTATATCATCAGCAACATTATTATCATCATCATATCATCATCATATAAGAAGCATAGCATGATACATAGAACACAAGATTTTACGTGGAAACCAAAGTCTTGGGGGAGAAACCACAGAATCCTTTATAATAATAATTATCCAGCAACAACTGGAAGGACGCAACAACCCCTTTATTACAATGGGTTCAATTCTACAGCTACAACCCCCTGATTTATAGGCTACAACCTGAAGGAAGCTACAACTCCCTAGTTATCCAGCTACAACCGGAAGGAGGCTACAAGCCCCTTTCCTTGCCCCGTCTTGCCACCCAGATAAGAATGTAGAAACCAAACTACTGAACCACCAACCGCATTGATCATGCGGACCTGCTAATCAACACCTATACTACACTGCATAATCACTGTCACTGATCACTGCACCACAACTGTATCACATTGCTCAACCACTATCACTACTAACCACTGCTCATCAACCTATACAATCCATATGTCCAATCAAGTTGTACAAATCAAACTGTTTCTCACATCAACTGACTCAGTCAATCTGAGTCTGCACACCAAACTTAGTCCACCTAGGTCAAACCAACTGCTCATACAACTCAGCCAATCTGAGTCAAACCAACTACACATAAGGCAACTTGTGTCAATCTTGATCAACTAAACCAACCTATACCAAGTTGCTTGTGTACCTGTGTCAAATCAATCATAAATTTGTATTAATCTAATCAAGTGCTATGACAGTCAACCAACCCTTCTTACTTGACCCAATTCATCAAGTAAGAGACACATTTGAGCAACCAAGAGACTTCACATACGGTCAACTAAACTTTGTCCAATGACACCACAACCAACCTCAATCACAGACAACCTCAACCAACTAACCTCAANACTCAGTCAATCTCATAAACTCTTAGACACAAAAGGATTTTTCACTCCACTCAAATCAAGTCAACAAATCAAACAAATATCAAGCAAATAGTCACTTATAATATTGACAAAGGTTGTCATTAACAGTCAATAATAGTCCAACTCCACTCAGGTCAAAGACACAATGATCAACACTTGTCAAACTAATTTTCAAAGAAAACACTTAGGTTGATCAAAGAAATCACTCACAAGATATATTACCTACCTGGAAACTTCTCATTCAATACTACACTATACAATAGTCAAGATAAACACCAAAATCTATGTCAACAATATCCAAAATAATTATCAAGATCTAGATCAAGAACACATCAAGATATATTCCAAAATAACCATCACCATAGCTTCCATAACATATTCAATTACTTCAAAGATATATACCAATATATAGGCTCACATACTAAGATCAAAGATGAACCCTATCCATGAAAGACATGTGCCATCACAAGAGAAACACAGAAGCATGAACCATACCTCTTCTAAGATCACAAGATGAAGAAATAATAGACAAACCAAAAGAAACTCTAGATCATGTCATCACATAGCCCTCGTAACAAACTTTCCAAGGAGCCAAGAATTTTGTAATTCTGATTCTGTATGAGAAAGTTATGTCAATTTTAGTGAAGATGCCCAAAAATTTATCCTTCACAAAAGTTTCGCACTTTTATCCAAGAGTTGCAAAATACCAAAGAGGGAATTGATTGATGAACAAATGAAATGTTTGATAATCTATTTATGTAAGTCGTGGAGGAAAGTTAGTACCTCAAACTGGGCCGACATGCAATTTAAAATGACAAATAATTAAATTCTCTTTTGTTTGGTTGGCTGACCCAAAAAGGTGGACTACACCAACTTCAAAAATTCATCTCTTCAACCGTAAGGAGTTAGAAGATGCTCCACATATCAGCGAAGATGGCTTGGTGAGGACTCTCTCCCTATGATGAATTTATTTTCAAATTCTTGATCCAATACCCTTAAATACTTCAATTTTTTTAGGACTTCAAAGATTCACACATAAAGGTGTCAAAGACCATGTTACATTATGCATAAGTTCCAAGGTCAAAGGCTTCAATGGACATCATCAAAGGCATGAGGGATTCGATGGTCTTCACATCCATAGACTTCACATCAACAAAGACGAGGGCTCCACCATATACTCATCATATCAAGGGTATCAAGGACCCCAACACCACCAATCAAGTGGGAACAAAGACTTTTTCAAGAATATCATCATTATGTTCAAGGTCTCCATATCATTAAGAACATATCCAATGGTTCCACTATATGTTTTCATCACCATAAGAGTACCAACACCCCAAAAGAGGGGTACAAAGAACTCACCACTAATTTGCAACACCTTATGAGCTTCACATGCATGATCACAAGGCATGCCAATGACCATATAGCGTCCAAGGGCCATCAAACCACCATATGTATGGGTTCAAGACCCAAACTTCTAAGGACACCAAAGACCCCATAACAATGGGTTCCAACATACCACTACAAGTGTGGATTCTAAGACCCAAGTCTCCACATGCAAGAGGATCAAGATCTAATCTTGTCGACTCATGGACCCCACAAGAATTCAACAACCTTAAGACCATCCAAGCAAGCAATGGGATCCAGCATCAACACATCAAAGGACTTGCACACATGCTTCAAAAATTCATATCTCTTCAACCGTAAAGAGTTAGAAGATGCTTCACATATCAACGAAAATGGCTTGATGAGGACTATCTCCCTATGATGGGTTTATTTGTAAATTCTTGGTATAATACCCTTAAATTCTTCAATTTGTTCATGACTTCAAAGATTCACACATAAAGGTGCCAAAGACTATGTTACCTTATGCATAAGTTCCAAGGTCAAAGGCTTCAATGGACATCATCAAAGAAATGAGGGATTTGATGGTCTTCACATCCACAGACTCCACATCAACAAGGACTCAACATTTGGTATCAATGAACAGACCTCATTGGCATCAATGACAACTTAATCAACAAGAGGCGCCTCACCTAACAAGAAGTGCAGGTTGTGGTCCTCCTCACTCCGTTGGAATCCCATCTCTCGTAGATAGCTTTCTATCCTCGAGTATCATGCCCAAGATGCTTGCTTGAGCCCATAAAAATCTATTTGCAACCTACATACATGTGTCTCCCTGTTCTCCACATCAAACCCCTCAGGTTGCTCAATGAATACCTCCTCCTATATCACTCAGTTGAGGAGAGCAGCCTTGACGTCCATCTGATGAATGCGCCAACCCATCTCTGTTGCTAATGAGATAATGGTCTGAATAGAAGAATATATGGCGACATGGGAAAAAGTCTCCTCATAGTCAATTCTCTCCTTCTGTAAAAACCCCTTTGCCAGGAAGCGCACCTTGCTTATGTCTGCTACATGCTTCACCTTTTTTATCCATCTGCATCCCACCACTTTTTTACCTTCTAGCCTCAGCACAACCTCCCATACTAGATTCTTCATGATTGAGTCATAGTCCTCAATCATGGCTTCCTACCACACATTGTGTTGTGCAGCCTCCTTGAAACTAGCATGTTCTGAGTTAATCAACTCCGTCATTAATTCCATAAAGCTAAGTCTCTCTGGTGGTTTGCTCCGCCTCATGGAGTTCTGTGGAAGAGTCACCTACCTGGAATCTTGAACTGTGAACTTAGACCACTTAGGTCGTGGCCTAGTATCTAACTGTTGCAACTATTGGATGTCCTCCTCCTGTTGTTGCTCATCCTCTAAGTCAATGACCAAAGGATCATGTCCACCTGACTCCCTCTAACTATCAGAACCTATGCTCTATGTCTATACCTGTACATGTACCTGTAGCTCCTCCAACTTGACCCTCAAGTCATATGTTGGTTGTTCGTGTGCTGGTAAGTCCATAGATCTTTGCAAGGCTCTCTCCTCATCAAAATGGACATCCCTTCTCACAATGATCCTCTTGCGAGCGAGAATATATACTTTGTATGCCTTCGAAATCTCGTTGTAACCAACAAGTAACCCCTTCTCTCCAAAAGGGTCCAACTTCTTCCTAGTGTCATCATGAATGTGACAATAACATACACTCTCAAATATGCGCAAGTAGCTCACATCTGGTCTAGTGCCTGTGAAGACCTCCTCGGGTGTCTTCCTCCCCAAGGTTGTATGGGGCCACATGTTCTAAATGTAAACTGCGGTCATGTATGTCTCGGCCCATAGGAATAGTGGCAATCCCTGAACAAATAGCATGGCCTTGGCTGCTCCTACTAATGTTTCGTTCTTTCTCTCTACCACTCCATTCTGTTGTGGGGTATGAGGAATGGTGTGCTCCTTCTTGATCCCCTCCGATGAACAATACTCCATGAACTCATTGGAGGTATACTCACCCCCATTGTCTGTCCTCAATACTCGAATCTTCCTTACTATCTGGTTCTCTACAAGAGTCTTAAACTCCCAAAATCACTCAAAGACCTTTGACTTGGCCTTCATGAAATAGATCTAGGTCTTCCTAGAATATTCATCAATGAAGGTGACGCAATAATTGTAGCCACTGAACAATTGGACACTCATGGGTCCGCAAACATCCGAATGCACTAAATCCAAGGTCCCCTTATACTTGTGCTCACTCTGTGGGAAAGGTTTCCTGATGTTCTTCCCCAACGCACAACCCTTGGAGCGGTTATGCTTCTCCTCCTGTACTTTAGGAACTCCAATGACTGCCTGTCTCAAATGCCTCAGTGCTCCATGGTGTAAGTGTGTCATCCTCCTATGCCAAAACTCACCCTGACTGTTGTTGCTGTAGACCAGAGCCTTTGTAGACTCGAAGTGTAGTCTATACACCTTCCCACTCTGGATCTCAATCACCCGATCCAAACTCCTATCTGACCCCTTGGACCTGATATACACTCTATGGTTTCGAAACTTCACTGAAATCCCTTGTCCTCCAAAGTGGAAATGGATATGAGGTTCTTGGTCAATCCTAGAATATACAATACGTCAACAAAGCTGAGGGGTTTGCCATACTTCCTCTCAAACGAAACAGTACCAACTCACTGAGCCTGATACTGTACATCATCACCCGACTCAATGTGGAGATTTAATCCACCCTCCTACAAGCTCTTGAAGAAACTCTTATGTCTCGTCATATGAGAAGATGCTCCATTGTTTTCGTACCAAACGTTGTTGCATGTGGTGCTTGCCATGCAAGCTATCAAACAAAAGTCTTCATCAAAGTTTTTGTTTAACTCCTCCACCTCTACAGATCCTGCCATCTAGGTATTGTTCTTCTTCTTCCTTTTTGGGCACTAGGAGGCAAAGTGTTTGTAACACCCCGGTTTTGACCCCGTTGCATTAATGTATATGATGTAAATATTATATCGAATCATGACAAGGAGCTCAAAGCCAAGGCCCTGTCATTGATTGATGTTTGGTATGTAGGCAATCATGGTTGATGCCTATGGTTTCTGTGCTAAGCCAAGCACGTTTGTAAACATCATGTAAATATGCAATATAATGAAAACCCACGGTCAGCTATGTCAATGCAACGAATAATGAGATGGGGGCATGATTTTCTTAAGGATAAGGGGGTGGGAATGTTAACCTTGAACCTGTTTGGGGAAAAGCCATGTGTCATGGGGAGAACCCATCAGAACTGTCAACTACCCTCTTTCTTGTCTTTTCTTCCAAAACCATTTATTCTACCTGAAGGTGGTTGAGTTAGTTATTGCTTGGAAGGGAAGGGTATGGGCAATTTCGAATGGGGCAAAGCACCCAGTTCTGGATTGTCGTGTTTTTCTTGCAAGGACAAGAAAACACCAGAACTGTATGTCAGTTTGACCCCTGCATTCGCACCGAGTTTTCCTACTCTCACGTTTTTTAGAGCTGCGGGACGTTCTGGCTCATTATCATTATTTTCATTCGATCATAGATTCATCGCCTGCACTCCTCAATCGTCGTGTAAAAGCGGCCGAACAACAGAGCTTTCCTTCTGTGTATGTATCCTTCGTGTTCTGTGAGTGTGTTTTCCCTGGACATTGTGGTATTTGTTGTGTTGCAACGTTATCCTAGACTACAGAGCGTATGAGACCCTGATACTCGTGTTCAGAGTAAGCCTGTGATGTAGAGTCTTCATGTGGTTGTTGTGTTGTGAAACCTAGTTTGGGTCTGACTGTGTGCGAGACTTAGGAATGGGAGAGACGTAGAATGCGCTTGATAAACCTGGTGTGGAACCTCACAGTAAGATAAGAGTGGCTGGTGAACCTGCCATGCACATCCTGAAGAGCACTGGAAGGGAAGGTGTAGCCTGAGGGACTGTGGAGCAAAGAAGGAGACACTTACTTGTGTTGGGTGTGTAGGCAGAGGGGGATCCAGGCCAGATAGATCTTGTGAAGGTGTCCTTAGCTTTGTCGATGAGCTCACTAGCTTAGCAGTTCTTCCTGCCCATTTCCTTAGAAACCTGATAAACCCAATTGGAAAGATGGCTTGGCCGGTAGCCTGTTAAACCCATCTGTTGGCTTGGTTGTGTCTGTTGCACCTGACCCGGTAAGTAACCTTTGGCTGGACAGTCTGATAAACCCAACTGCTAATGTTGGCTTGGCTAGGTAACCTGATAAACCCAGCACTGAGATGGCTTGACTGTGTACAGTCTGTTAAACCCATCTGTTGGCTTGACTGGTCCCCAAGGTGAAAGTTGGCTTGACTGTGAATCGTCTATGAAACCCAACTATGAGATGGCTCGGATGAGTAGCCTATGAAGCCCATCTAAAGGATTTTTTTCCCTTGCAGCCTGTGAAACCCAACTGTGTTGGCTTGGCTGAGTTTGATTGCATCCTTGGCTATGTATGAGTCTGCTAGTGTTCCCTTATCCCTTTAGGAAATCGTTTCCAGCTCGGGGGTGGCAGTGTTAATGAGAGATTAATGAGCACACTGGCCTATGGTTGGGCGGAACGTTGTAGTGACATAGTTGGTTGCGAGACAAGCTTTCTTCAAGATAAGTGTTCGTGTCCACATAATTCTCTGTAACTGTAATGCTTGCATTGTATTTGCTTGATGGAATGTAATGAACATGTTGCTATGTTGAGTTATGCTTTGTTTCCTGAATAACTGCAATTATAGGCATCTATGTATGTTTTTCCTTCAATGCATTTTACTAACTTGCAGGGTAGATTGGCAAGTTTGGTAATGGCCTGGATGATCAGATCGATCCAAGAATTCAGCTGAAAAGTTGAATTTTATGCTAGAAATCCTCATTTGCGCAGTTTGCGGAATTAAAGATATTGCAGGATGCGGGATGCGGAATGTCGTTTCGTAGATTTTGGTTCTGCAGATTTTCCTTCCACAACTTGCGAGATGCGGAATGCAGAACGTCGTTTTGCAGATTTTGGGTTCCGCGGACTTTCTTTCCGCAACTTGCGAGATGCGGGATGCGGGATGCAGGATCGTGGTGTTGCGATTTCCATATTTTCAATCCCGCAAGTTAAGTTTCAGTGTCGTAGATCTTCGTGAGATGATCCTCCACCGTTGATCTATTTCTGATGCAAGATGCGAGATGTGGGCTATGGAAAATGAGATCGAGATTTTGTATAACTTCTGACGCCGCATCTCGGGCTTTCCGCACCATTCATTTTTGCGGGCAAATTCTGAACTGTTGATTTAGATCTGGTCTGCAGGATCGTTTACGATCCTTGATTTCCTCGCGTTTTCTCTCTGTCGTCTGATCCCCTTTGAGATCTTTCCTTGCAGATTGTTGAACTGATCTATGGAAGAGGGGAGTGAGCGTGACAGTGTTGGAATTGTCGAGATGTGGTTCACGACCATGCTTTGTGTTTTGATGAATAGTGAAGGTTCTCGATGAAAATTTCAATTCCGCATAATGATGGGGTATGGGTACGTGATAGCATGGTATCAAAGCTGTCGGTTGCAGCATTGGGCCTGGATGGGCCGAGAACCAATCAAGGATACGTCTAATGCCAACTTGTAGTACACTATAGTGTGGTATCCAAGCTGCGGGTTGCAGCATTGGGCCTGGATGGGCCATGTGAGAGTAAGTAAATGGTTTTGATTTTGAATTACTGTGTATCTGACAAATGGTGTTGGTAACACATTTTGCAGAGTCATGGTATATTTTGGAAAAAGTAAGTGGTGGTTCAACCATGAGAACCCATGACGGATATGATGCTCAGGATTCCTACGAGCGTGCGCGAGATGCCATGGGGGAAAACGTCCGAGTTGGAAATGATGACATTGAGTATAATGGAAGGAGATTCCAAGAGACACCGCCAGATATTGCGGCCACCATGAGGATCTTGATTAAAGCCCAGGAAGAGCAGCATCAGTTGAATGCTGCTATGTTGCAGAGTTTGACAGACTTGCAAAAAAAGATAGACTCTAGGCAGGGTGCAGTGAAACCCGAAGGCAATAAGAGCAGTACCAGAAGAAGAAGAAGGACTTCTAGCAAGTCATCTGACTCAGAGGATTCCAGTGGAGATTCAAGCTCTTCTTCTCGCAAGGGAAAGAGGAAGAGGCCCCATAAAGATCGCTCTCAAGATGAATTTAAGAAGGCTAAAACTCCTACGTTTGATGGCGAGGTGAAGACTGGACAAGAGGCTGAAGCTTGGCTTCTTGGGATAAAGAAGTACTTCCAAGTTCAGGATTATTCAAGAAACATGAAGGCAAGGGTTGTCATATATAGTTTGAATGGAAGGGCATCCATTTGGTGGGAGCACTTCAAGCAATTAAGGAAGATAAGTGAAAGGAGACTTAAGTGGAAACGATTCCAGAAGTATTTCAAGCAGAAATATCTCTCTAACATATACTATGATGACAAGATCAAGGAATTCCATGGGCTGAGACTAGGACAGCGGACCATGGAAGAATATGCAAACAGGTTCCTAGAACTGTTGAGATATGTCAAGTACATCAAGGATGAAAAAGTGAAAATTCAGCGTTTCCTGAGTGGATTACCTCGGTCTTACAAAGACAAAATTGAGTTTTATGAACCTAGAACTCTTGAAGAAGCAATAAGGAAGGCTCAGTATTGCTATGAGCAAAGCAAAGGGAAACCTGATTACCATAAGACATGGAAAGACAAGAAGAATGAGATGTTTGACCAAAGGAAGAAAAGTTTCAAACCTTCTAGCTTCAGGAATCAGCAAAAACAACCATCACAAGCTGAGAAGCAGCCAGCTAGAGTGATGGGAGAGAAACCAAGAGATCCACAGCAGAATAGAGAACCTTTCCAATGTTGGAGATGTGGAGGACCCCACATGCGCAGGAATTGTCCACTCAAGAATGAGAGTGCAAGGCCAGCTTACAATATGCAAGAAGCAGAAACAGTGGGTCAAGTAGCAAGGATCGTCCCTAGGATTTATGCGGCACTGAAGGACCTCCAAGCAGACCACCAGTCCACTGTGGTTGAAGTTGCAAGTAAGATTGTTGATCAATCTGTTTCTATCTTGATTGACCCTGGTTCTACTCACAGTTACATTACCCCTAGAGTAGTGGAGATCTGTTCCTTTAAGAAAGTAAAGCATAACAAATATTGGTTAGTTCAGTTAGCCACTGGAACTAAGAGAAAGGTTACTGAAGTGATAGAGAAATGTCCATTGAATATGAATGAATTGGTCACTTGTGTAGATCTGCATGTTCTACCGCTTGGTTCCTATGATGTTCTCATTGGAATGGATTGGTTAGAAGCCCACAGAGTAAAGCTTGACTGTTATAATAAGGCTTTTGAATGCTTGGATGAAGAAGGCAACTAAAGGATTGTGAAAGGCATTCCAAAGGTGATTTCTGTGAGGCAGGTCTCAGCAATGCAGTTGAAGAAGTTCTATAGGAAAGGTTGCCAGTTGTATGCAGCTCATATTTTGTAAGCAACAGAGGGTGAAACTCCTAGGTTGGAGGACTTTCATGTGTTGCAGGAATTCAGGGATGTATTTCTTGATGAGATTCCAGGGCTTCCTCCAAAAAGGGACATTGATTTCACCATTGAACTTGTGTCGGGAGCAGCACCAGTGTCCAAGACACCCTACAGAATGAGCACGCCAAAAATGTTAGAGCTGAAGATGCAACTGCAAGAATTGATGGAGAAGAATTATATCAGACCCAGTGTGTCTCCGTGGGGAGCACCATTTCTGTTTGTAAAGAAGAAAAATGGTACACTTAGGTTGTGTATTGATTATAGACAGCTGAATAATGTCACAGTGAAGAATAAATACCCTTTGCCTAGGATTGATGACCTCTTTGATCAAATGAGAGGAGCGAAGGTATTTTCCAAGATTGACTTGAGGTCTGGTTACCATCAGGTAAGAATCAAGGATGAAGACATTCATAAGGCAGCTTTCAGAACAAGGTATGGACATTATGAGTTTGTAGTGGTACCATTTGGTCTCACAAATGCACCAGCTACATTTATGTGCATTATGAATAGTGTCTTCAGCACGTATTTGGATAAGTTTGTTCTTGTTTTTCTTGATGACATTCTTGTTTATTCTAAGAATGAGAAAGAACATGAAGAGCATTTGAAATTGACATTACAATTGCTCCGGGAACATCAGCTGTATGCAAAGCTGAGCAAGTGCGATTTCTATAGAGATCGAATTCAGTACTTGGGTCACATTATATCAGAAGAAGGTATATCGGTGGATCCTAAAAATGTGGAAGCCATTATGAATTGGCCTACTCCAAGAAATGTGACATATGTGAGATCTTTTATGGGACTTGCAGGATACTACAGGAGATTCATTGAGGGATTCTCCAAAGTTGCACATGCCATCACTCATTTGCAAAAGAAGGGGATAAAGTTTGAATGGACCTCGAGGTGTGAAAAAAGCTTCCAACAGTTGAAGAATCTTCTCACCAGTGCACCAGTATTGAAGGTTGCAGACCCAAAGAAATAATTTGTAGTGTGTACTGATGCATGTGGTCAAGGGCTTGGGGGAGTCCTTACGCAAGACAACCACGATGTATGTTATGAGTCAAGAAAGTTGAAGGAACATGAGAAGAACTATGCTACTCATGATCTAGAGCTTGTAACCATAGTACATGCTCTCAAGATGTGGAGGCATTACTTGATGGGCAGAAGATTCGAGCTAAGGACAGACCATTGCAGTCTGAAGTATTTGTTCGATCAACCTACTCTGAATGCTAGGCAAGCTAGATGGCTAGAGTTTTTATGTGAGTTTGATTTTGAAATCAAGCACATAAAAGGAAAAGAGAATAAGGTAGCTGATGCACTCAACAGGAAGGTGCAAGAAATGCACGTGGCATCTCTTAGTAATTGCCAATCGGAGTTGAGGCAGCAGATTGTTAACCATGTTGCTACGGATGAAATGTATGTGCAGATTGAGGACAAACTGCAGCAGCAAAGTCTTGAGAAAAGGTATGAGGGATATAAGTTGGAAGGAGATGGACTCCTTACTTATAAGAACATAGTCTACGTTCCAAATGTAGCAGATTTGAGGAGAGTTGTTATGGACGAGATCCATCAAGCTCCATTCTCTAATCACCCAAAATACCAAAAGACAATTGCTACAGCCAGAAAGCAGTATTTCTGGCCAGGGATGAAAAAGGACATAGCTGAATACATTTCCAGGTGCATGAAATGTCAGCGGGTAAAGGTTGAGCATCAACACCCTGCAGGTTTGTTGCAGCCTTTGCTAGTTCCAGAATGGAAATGGGAAGTTATTTCCATGGATTTTATTACAGGGTTGCTAATGACTTGGAGACAACATGATTCTATCGTGGTTGTGGTGGATAGGTTGATGAAGGCAGCACATTTTATACCAGTGAAGTCTACACATAAGACTGATGACATTGCAAAGATCTTCATAATGGAGATTTTCAAATTGCATGGATTGCCTAAGGCAATAGTCTCTGACAGAGATGTCAAGTTCATTTCCAATTTTTGGAAAGGGTTGTTCGCGAATTTGGGTACAAAGATGAACTTCAACACTGCTTACCATCATCAAACTGATGGGCAGACAGAGAGAGTAAACCAAGTGCTTGAAAACCCGATTCGCATGTATGTGATGGACAAGCCAACCAAGTGGGAAGATTATTTACACTTAGTAGAGTTTGCTTATAATAATAGACAGCAAGCATCCTTGGGAATGAGTCTGTATGAAGCTTTGTATGGCAGAAGGTGTAGGACACCAGTGACTTAGGATAATCCAGTGAACAAGGTAGTGCTTGGTCCAGAATTGCTCAAGGAAATGGAGCAAGAGGTTGTAAAGATCAGGCAAAATCTAAAAGCAGCCCAGGACGGGCAGAAAAGCTATGCTGATAAGCATAGGGTATGCTAATAAGCATAGGGTGAACAGAGAGTTCAGCATTGGAGATCATGTTTACCTCAGAGTGAGGTCAAAGAAGAGTTCCGTGAAGCTGGGAAGTTGTGCCAAGCTATCCCCCAGATATTGTGGGTCGTTTGAACTGCTTGAAAGAATAGGGCCAGTTGCATATAGACTTGCATTGCCTGCTAGCACTAGAGCTCATAATGTTTTTCATGTTTCTTTGCTTAAGAAATATATACATGACCCTAACCACGTGATAAATTGGGATGTGGTTCAGGTGGAACCCGAGGGAGAGTTCCGAATCGAGCCAATGCGCATCCTCAACAGGAAGGTCACCATGCTCCGGAATCAAGCCATTGGACAGGTAAAGGTGCAATGGGAGCACTACGGTCCTGAAGAGGCTACATGGGAGCTAGAGGATGCCATGCGATAGGCACATCCATTTTTGTTCAAGTCTGTGAAACACTGAGGCGATGCCACTGTAGCATTTTGTTCAAATTTTGTAAGCACTGAGGACAGTGCTATTGAAGGGGGGCAAGAATATAACACCCTGGTTTTGACCCCGTTGCATTAATGTATATGATGTAAATATTATATCGAATCATGACAAGGAGCTCAAGGCCAAGGCCCTGTCATTGATTGATGTTTGGTATGTAGGCGATCATGGTTGATGCCTATGGTTTCTGTGCTAAGCCAAGCATGTTTGTAAACATCATGTAAATATGTAATATAATGAAAACCCAAGGCCAGCTATGTCAATGCAACAAATAATGAGATGGGGGCATGATTTTCCTAAGGATAAGGGGGTGGGAATGTTAACCTTGAACCTGTTTGGGGAAAAGCCATGTGTCATGGGGAGAACCCATCAAAACTATCAACTACCCTCTTTCTTGTCTTTTCTTCCAAAACCATTTATCTTGCCAGAAGGTGGTTGAGGTAGTTATTGGTTGGAAGGGAAGGGTATGGGCAATTTCGAATGGGGCAGAGCACCCAGTTCTGGAGTGTCGTGTTTTGCTTGCAGGGACAAGAAAACACCAGAATCGTATGTCAGTTTGACCCCTGCGTTCGCGCCGAGTTTTCCTACTCTCACGTTTTTGAGAGCTGCGGGACATTCTGGCTCATTATCATTATTTTCATTCGATCATGGATTCATCGCCTACACTCCCCGGTCGTCGTGTAGAAGCGGCAGAACAACAGAGCTTTCCTTCTGTGTATGTATCCTTCGCGTTCTGCGAGTGTGTTTTTCCTAGACATTGTGGTATTTGTTGTGTTGCAACGTTATCCTAGACTATAGAGCGTATGAGACCCTGATACTCGTGTTCAGAATAAGCCTGTGATGTAGAGTCTCCCTGTGGTTGTTGTGTTGTGAAACCCGGTTGGGGTCTAACCGTGTGCGAGACTTGGGAATGGGAGAGACGTAGAATGCGCTTGATAAACCTGGTGTGGAACCTCACAGTAAGATAAGAGTAGCTAGTGAACCTGCCATGCACATCCTGAAGAGCACTGGAAGGGAAGGTGTAGCCTGAGGGACTGTGGAGCAGAGAAGGGAACACTTCCTTGTGTTGGGTGTGTAGGCAAAGGGGGATCCAGGCCAGATAGATCTTGTGAAGGTGTCCTTAGCTCTGTCGATGAGCTCACTAGCTTAGCATTTCTTCCTGCCCATTTCCTTAGAAGCCTGATAAACCCAACTGGAAAGATGGCTTGGCCGGTAGCCTGTTAAACTCATCTATTTGCTTGGCTGTGTCTGTTGCACCTGACCTGGTAAGTAACCTTTGGCTGGACAGTTTGATAAACCCAACTGCTAATGTTGGCTTGGCGAGGTAGCCCGATAAACCCAGCAGTGAGATGGATTGACTGTGTACAGTTTGTTAAACCCATCTATTGGCTTGACTGGTCCCCAAGGTGAAAGTTGGCTTGACTGTGAACGGTCTATGAAACCCAACTATGAGATGGCTTGGCTGAGTGGCCTGTGAAACCCATCTAAGGGATGTTTTTCCCTTGCAGCCTGCGAAATCCAACTGTGTTGGCTTGGCTGAGTTTGATTGCATCCTTGGCTATGTATGAGTCTACTAGTGTTCCCTTATCCCTTTAGGAAATCATGCCCAGCTTGGGGGTGGCAGTGTTGCCGAGAGATTAAGGAGAACACTGGCCTATGGTTGGGTGGAACGTTGCAGTGACATAGCTGGTTGCGGGACAAGCTTTCTTCAAGATAAGTGTTCTTGTCTACATAATTCTCTGTAATTGTAATGCTTGCATTGTATTTGCTTGATGGAATGTGATGAACATGTTGCTATGTTGAGTTATGCTTTGTTTCCTGAATAACTGCAATTATAAGCATCTATGTATGTTTTTCCTTCAATGCATTTTACTAAGTTGCAGGGTATATTGGCCAATTTGGTAATGGCCTGGATGATCAGATCGATCCAAGAATTCAGCTGAAAAGTTGAGTTTTCTGCTAGAAATCCTCATTTGCGTAGTTTGCGGGATTAGGGATATTGCGGGATGCGGAATGTCATTTCGTAGATTTTAGTTCCGCAGATTTTCCTTCCGCAACTTGTGGGATGCGAAATGCGGAACGTCGTTTCGTAGATTTTGGGTTCTGTAGATTTTCTTTCCGCAACATGCAGGATGCAAGATCGCGGTGTTGCGATTTCCATATTTCCAATCCCGCAAGTTAAGTTTCTGTGCCGTCGATCTTCGCGGGATGATCCTTCGTCGTTGATCTGTTTCCAATGCGGGATGCGGAAAATGAGGTTGAGATTTTGTATTAACTTCCGACCCCGCATCTCAGGCTTTCTGGACCATTGATTTTTGTGGGCGAATTCTGAACCATTGATTTAGATCTGATCTGCGGGATCGTTTACGATCGTTGATTTTGTCGTGTTTTATCTTCGTCATCCAATCTCCTCTGAGATCTTTCCTTGCATATTGTTGAACTAATCTATGGAAGATGAGAGGGAGTGTGACAGTGTTGGAATTGTCGAGATGTGGTTCACGACCATGCCCTGTGTTTCAATGAACAGTGAAGGTTCTCGATGAAATTTTTAATCCCGCATAATGATAGGGTATGGGTACGTGACAACATCCTTGCTTGTGGCACATAAAACACTTGACTTTGGACATGTCAACATTCTTCTTACCACCCTTCTTTTTCTTTGCATTACCCTTGCTCTTCCCTGTTAGGCCTAGGGCTTCTTCATCCACAATCTGTGGGGCATTGCTGGATGAACCTGAATCTTGACCCATGCGGGTCTCCTCCTACACAAAATCATCCCACAATATCTACCAGTCAGGGAGCTTCTCCCTAGCCACCACACCATTTATAAAGGTGTCCCATGTCTTAGAGTCAACTGCTCCAAGCTTGTCGCTGATCTGTGTGAGCCGTGTGAGGTAAGGCACCACTCCTTCACCCTTGGCCATCTTGGTACTGTGCATCCTCTCCTGAAACACCATCTTCTGGTTTTCGTTCTTGCTCTGGTAAAGTCCTTCCAAATCCTCCCACATTTCTAATGCGGTCTTCTTCCTGGAAAGGTGTGGGACTATGTGGTTCTTCACCCCATCCAAGATGATCAACACAGCTTTGGATGCTAACTTCTTCCATCTTGCCAACTCTGTCGGATGTGTGGGCGCAACCTTCGTGGAGTCAATGTGCACCTTTGCATCACTAACATCCAGGATCCTTGTGATCCTTTCTTTCCAAGTAGGAAATTTTTGAACCCCTTGGAGTCTGTCCTCAACTATCAACTGTACGGCCATAGTGAACTGTAACTGTCAAACCCTAGATATGAACTATAGGTTTGCCTTCAATATATTGCCCTCGATCTATAAATATTGCTGCAGTTTCTCAGATTTAGCTCGCTAGAGCTCTGATACTATGTAAAAAAAAAAATTTAAGTCAAACTAGGGCTAAGTAGTATATTTTAATTTTTACTGATAACCACACATGAGTTTCTTTTACTAGTAATGCAACGAAAAATAAAAACTGAGAAACATGAACAATAATCACATCAATATATACACAGTATTTTGGGTATGGAAACCCCCAAATAAAACCCAAGATGGGAAAACCAATGCAACAGTCAAATATAAATTTTTATTAAGAAAATATAGAGCAAATACAATCCAGTGGTTCAATACACCCAGCCTGGAAAAACAGAACCTCTGCAAAATCACTGGGCAAGCCCAACAAACAGTACAGCCTCCCTGCATAGTTGTACAGCCTCCAACGTAAGTTGCACGGCCCTATGCGTTAGTTGTACGGATCCATATGGTTCTTGCGTCAGTTGTACAGAATCCATACAAATGATGTATGACCTTCCTCTACAGCATACGTCCTCCCTCTGCTTGATCTTGAACAGCCCTGTGCTCTGCCTGGTAACTCGACAAATCCTCTGGGTGAGTCCTCCTCCGTTTTCTCTACAAACTTCTATGTCTGAATTTCCTGTCTATCTCTGTGTATATCTGTCCTCTCCACCAAATCTTCTTTTAACTCAATGGCCAAGCGAACACCCTGACCCTCGCTATGGATCAATGGATGTGATCCTCTTGTGAGAACAATGGCCAAGATTAGTTTAGCCATCACTTTAACTATTTCACATTTCACTTTATAAAGATTCCATTAAGTCAAAATCAAATTAAATTAATTAATGTATTTTCCTAAGTCTAAACTTAGGAAAATCACATTAATACATTTGGCTTTCTGTTTAATGTCTTCTAACATGCAAGGACACATGAAATGATAGAATACCTTCATTGTTGTCACTTTCTAACACTGTCCAGCATAGTGTCCAAAATTTTGGCAAGCAAAGCATTTAACCTTGATCACGTCCTTATTTTGCTCACCACCCTACTGCTTGGTCCCACCCTTAGGACCCTTCTTGGACTTCTTATTTTTTCCTTTTGTTGTTAATGCCATGTTCTCTTCATCCTCTTTGATGTGAGATGAACTCCCTTGGACATACCATCTACGGGTCTCTTTGTGAATGAAGTCATCCCAGAGACGATCCCAGGAAGGCATATGCTCACGAGCAACTACAAACTCCACAAATACAACCCATGGCTTCGTCGCGCCATTTAAAGTTGTACAAACCAGCTCAACACCTTGTACAACTTCCCTGACTTCTTGAAGTTCATCCCGAACCTGGGTGATCCTGGTAAGATATTTATCCATATTCTCTTCCTTGTTCATTCGAACACCCTTCAGCTTTTCCCTTAGTACCATGTAATATTCCGTTATTGATAAATAGGGAATTGACTAAGGACATTTAATACCAGGAGCATATTAGAACAATTATTCAGTATTATTAAGTCATCAGTATAATAAAGAGGGCCATTAGAGTTATTATTATTATAAAGCATGCAGAGCATGCAAGCCTTATTTCTTCAGTCTTAAGTCAACGAACAATTAGAATTGCATGCATGCAAAAAGTAAAGTGCAAACCCTAAAAGTGACATGCAAACCCTAAAAGTACATGCTAAAGCTATATAAGAAGGGTCATTGAAGCAAAAGAATCATCTATGATTATTATTATTCAGCTTGGTTTCTAGACCAACAGCAACAGCTATCGCGGCAACAACTTGGGGTTGGAGACGAAGATCTTCAGCTAACAAGGGGTTTCAGCAGTGAAATCTACCTACCCTAATCACTTCGGGATAGATCATCCAGATCTATCATCAGTTATTCATCTTATTTATTCTTGGTTCGATCATTCAACTATTAGAGGGGAGTTTATTATACGGGCACCTTTCGCTCCTGGGAAATAGCTGGAAATCCCATATCCATTCCCTAGCCTTCAAGAATCCAATGAAGTTTTTGCATGCTACCTACATTCTTCTCAGCAGGGATACACCAGCATATTGGGTGATTTTATACTATTTCGGGCACATTCAGAGTCTCCACCAGCAAAAATGTGAGGAAAGAGGGCGTCATCCCCTCTGAAGCAGATCAATTCGCTAGGTGGCTTGAAGGAGTCTAAACTTCTGCATGTATCGTCTCTCCAGAAGGCCTATACACTCATTCTTAGAAAGTTTCAGCAACAACAGACACTTCCTCCCTCAAAAACGTCAAGATCAACAAAAGGAGGGCAATCTTTCAGTTGGGCGTCAACTGCTAGAGAGGAGCACTATCTTCTTATCTTCTGGCATAACCGGCGTGCATCTCATCTCTTGACAAACTAACAACATTATTATCAGTGGCATGTGTATCTTTTCTCACTAAAAGTCTTTATGTTAATCTCTCTCTGAATCAGCTACTTTTTAGGGTCGTTTGGCACAACACTCTTTGCATGCACATTTTATTTATCTTTCTAGCACAATTGGAGCATCTGAACAACAAACATATTACCAATGTACAATAAAATATCAGTTGGGATATTACAGTGGTATCAAATCATGTTCCTGGCCAGCTGTGGGATTTAACATGAAGACAATGAGAAGGGTCTTCACTGAAAATTTGTAGAGGTTAGCAACACTGCAACACTTGCCTCGATATCAAGAACATCTAGCCTTGGGTGATGAGGTATGTGTTATCACATATATAGTAACCAGGCTACCATATTCTATTTTTCAGATACAATACATTTTTCAACCAGATCTCTTACTTATGAGATGTTGAGATGAGCTGTTTTGACAGATCTTTATTTTGTTAGTGGACTATTATACTCTCCCATGTCAGGACTGAGTCTCAGAACACTCATATTCGAGGACTAATGTAGCCATTTAGTCATTTACAGAGCAATTGATGATGCCCAGATTGGTTTTAGTATTTTCTCATTGACAGATGATGGTTCAGATGGATTATTTGCATGGTTATGACTCAACATTTATTATATTGTGTTATGGTTATAATTGCTCTTATACTCATTTTTGTGACATATACTAAGCATTTAGTGTCATGATCTGGCGGTCATAAATATATGGACTTGGATGTATTTGTATTATGTATTGATGTCCCTACTTAGACTTGGAAGTTCCTGATCTATACTCATTGGTGTTACCCTCCTTAGGGATAACAGAAGTAGTCATTCCCACCATTTCTTTGGCTTGCTAGTGTTGGCTTCGTCATTTACTGTCTCCACCCATACATTACCTTCTAGTTTTTTTTAACCCGACTAACTACTTGACTTGTGGCATGGATGACCTTTCCCCGCTAGAACCTTTGTTGGACAAACCTCCTTGTTTATATTGTGTCTCCGCTCTGAGTTGGTGACAGAATTTGCCTTTGCTGAGTTGGATTGTATGCCTAAATCATTCTGGTCGGTTGTCCCAATATTTGGCACTATGCAGAACTCCCCTGGTCACTTGAGATGTTGTTGGCTAACACTGAAAGCTCACGTACTACTTGTATTGGAAATGTTTATATATGCGCCCATGAAAAATGTAAATTCTAAAATATGTTCCTTAACAAATGTGAGCAAAGGGCAAGAGCAATGAAATGCTAAAATACCCCTTGAATGGTATAAGAAAAGGTCCCAAAAGCAATGGTTAAATATATGTTATATCCAAATATTGCCGACCTTATAAATTTGAATATGTCCCAGATGAAAGCTGCAATTAGTTGTACTTTTAAGCATTGATGAAGTCCCAAAGGGTCATATAAGTCAAAAAGGCCATGGAAATAAAATTGATGGTCCTAATGAACCTAGATCAAACTTGATGTAGACATGATGCCTAAGTTGAATAAGCACTCTCTGAACAACTCAACCATTTGTGAGGCACTACCATTCCCTGTGTAGTTGTTTGTCTGGCATGTTGTTATAGTGAATATTTCATTTCCATATCCAAAGTGTCATGATGTTAAGTAAGTAGCCATCATTTTCCCTAGCCTTGTCAATTTCAGCCTTCACCCTTCACTAGCAAATTGACTACAACTATGAAGTGAGTATAGTCCTGAAAGTCTGGTCTGAGTAATAATAAATAAAACCCTATATATGTATTTGGTTGATGTACCGCTAGTGAGATGATTGCTACTTGTTGTGATTCTTGCTTAAATGATTTGTAGAGCATGTCTTAGCCTTATAACACTTGCAACAGATGGATGATAGTCTGAGTTATATTATTGGTATTTGGTCATTTACAGATGATTATATTGTCTATTGGATATGGTTGATGATCAGGTAGAGACCTGGAAAAGGTATGACTGTGCACCCTAGATGGATTTGGACTCTCTAAGTCTGATGAGATAGTTTATTTTCAGTTTCGGGCACTTGCAGAGATGGTCAGGCTCATTTTACTCTTTTGATGTAGTTTTGTTTCACAGGATGATGTGTCTGAGTAGGGAGATGTTTTTATTGGATCCCCTAGGGCGTTGTATGGGGCATATGGGGTGCAACCACTTGATTGTACCATAGTACCCCCATCCCAGAGAGCTTGGTGGGATCAGTTGGACAACGTAGACACCCTAGGAGGCTGTTTTGGCAGGTTCACATTTCCCGAGACAGATTAAAAACTGATTAAATGGCTATTGAAGAAATCGATTTGGGCTACTGAGGCAAGGAAATGACATGAGCTGAGTCATGATGATGAGAGTGATGTCCTCCGCACCATCTCCAACAATTGCAACACCTGATTGGGCCCACACCTATTTTTCGGGCATTTTTATATTATTTTCTGGAGCTTTGGGGAGGCTCACGATTTCCTCAAGGAGGCACAAAGTCAAAAAATTAAAATATTATTTTATTTTATTATGCCATGGGGCACCCAGAGGGAGTTAGTTAACACTCCATGGACCCACCATGTGCTTCATTTATTTCTTGTTGAGTGGGCTACCCTCTTTATGGGTGATCTAGTCCACTTTGGTACTTTATGGTTATATTGATCCATGTATTGTATGTTGAGATCATCTCAACCATTGATTAGAACATTTATATCTTTTAATCTTAGCCACTCGTTTTGAAAGTGGTTAAGATTTTGGATCTGTCATTTCTATTTAAAGGAGAGAGCTTCTCATTTGTAAGGGGTCTTTGGCTCTTGGATTTGGATAATAGAAAACTTCTCTTGTGGATATTTTTTGGATCTCATTTGCATCTAGTGTTCTTAGATGGTGATTGGAAAGTCTTTTGCTTCCTAGCATTCGGGGAATTGTTGCAAAATCTATATATTTTTGGGAATCTTTGTCTTGTCTACAGGAGGGCGACTTCAGCTTAGGCGTTTTTGCAGGGGGACCTCAACTCGCTTGGATTGTCTTCGTTTTTTATCAGGAGGTTTTCATTAGTGTCATTACAATCTATGATTTTCGCTTGCTATTTTTCTGTAGCATTTAACTTTTTTCTCATGTGGCAACAAATCTGATATGGTTGACGTTTGTTGTGCAGGAGAGAGGGCACATTGACTCCTTGGGGCAAAACGTTGGACATAGAAATTGCTCAAAGCTTCTCAAATTGTTCGGGATAGTGGGGATCATCATCATCAAGGCATCTACAAGGTTTTCCAGGTAAGATCTATAGGTTGGTCCTTTTCTTCCGTGATCTCAATCCATTGTACCTGTTTTTCTTCAATTTACTGAAAACTCCAAAATATTAAAAAATCCAAAAATACTTAAGTCAGGGAACCGTTCGATCTTTGGACAAACCACTGCTAGGTTTTGTAGATCGAGCATCCCTCGCACCATTTCATCCTCAACGTTGTCCTAAAGGTTGTTGTTTTTCCCAAAATCTGAAAAACTGACTATTAAAACCCCAGCGCCCCCACTAAAATTTTGGCTTTTCCAGATCTGACTTTTTTCGGAAAATAACCACTTGGGTTCGTAGATCGGGTCCTCCTAATTCCAAAACACCTCCAACGCTGAGCTAGTTGCTGCCAGGTAGCCCTAGATCTGAGAAACTAAGTTTCAGCACCTGAGCACTCCTAGTCATTCTCTGACTTTTCCGGATCTGATTTTTTCTGCATTTTTCCAACTTGGGTTTGTAGATAAAGTCATCCACATCCCATTTCTCCTTCAACATTGAGTTGATGCCTCCCAAATTGTCCTAGATCTAAGGATCTGTCCCTCCAAACCCTAACACTAACCCTCCTTCTGTTGGTTTCCCTGCAAACTGAATCTTCTGGGCCAAACACTTTTTTGGGTCCATAGATTAGGGCATATCCCAAGTGGGTCCACTCTAACGCTGTGCAGATACTGACTCCATTGCCCAAGGCCAAACAAGAACTAATCTCCAATCCTAACACTAGCCCTCTTTTGACCTCTTTTCCCTGAAAGTTGACTTTTCTTGATGACTCAGGTACTTTGACATTGTCACATCTTTCATTGAGTCTACCCCTTTGGTACTAGATAGTCCCAGCTCTGTCCTTACTTACCCTGCATTGGTTACGTTTCCCAAGGCAACGGCTATCTTCATCAGTTGCTAGTACCTCAACCCCAGATCTTGTATCCACCCCTTAAGTTACCTTGGTTCCACTTTGGATCAAACTTAATACTTCCAAAACCCTAATCTAAAGCATTGGCACACCTGGTAATATCTCTCATAGATCTAGGGTCTTCAATTACCTTACACCTTACGTACCTCAAGCCTACTTGATATGATCTGGTGTATAGGTCTAATCTCTCGTGTCGGGAGTAGATTTGGGTCTCCCCCTTTGTTGTCTCGGACTTGGATAACATAAAGCAAAGACTGCCTTGATTGACGTGACAACCATCCATTTGGGAGTCTAGGCAGTCTTGGTTCCACCTCCATAGTTGTCTGCCCCTCTGCCATCCATCCTGGATCCACCTCACATAGGCAACTACAAGGTTTGCGATAATAGTATGTGCAGCATTGTCCTTTCAATATTATTACACCATCAAGTTCGGGAGACAACCCAAGGATTTGGATTAGGATTTCCTTAAAAACATAGTTGGAGTGGAGAAAGATAAGCTCAAAGTACAGGCTGATGGTGAGCTTGATTTGGAGTTAACAGTACATGATGAGGATGTGCATGAGGACATAGCAATAGAGCCATCATGTGAGTCTAGCGACACCAGCACATCCGATAATCAGATTGTGGCCAAGCCGTGTGATGGGTTGGAGTTGGTACACTCTTCATCACCTACAGTAGGAGTCCAGATAGTTATGACAGGCAAGATACATGAGGTGCAAGGCAACGAGCACAACAGTCAAGACAGTGGGCAGTTGCACATGGAGGTTAGGTAGAGTTTATGCATGCATGAAATAAAGCTCCCACGTGATAGTCAACGAAAGAAGATTGAACGTGTTAAAGAAAGCATTCTAGAAATGAAAGAGAGGACCAAGATACTCTGGGACACCATATTACAGCGAGATGTTGAGCTTACAGTTCTTCAAGTTGTATGTATCGAGTCAGCAGTCAGGCTTTCTAATATTGAAGAGCAGTTAGATTCCTTTATGGGGCAACAGAAGAAACATACTATTGCATTTCAAAACAGACCTCTTCAGGAGTACATAGACAAGGCTTACAGTAGCTTGAATCCAAATTTGTATAATGGAGGATGGTTTTTACATGTCCACAACAGCAGTATATGAGCATTCCAGTTGAAATCAGAAGGGCAAAATGTCAGCTTGGTAGGATTATTCCTTGTGATGGTGCTTATGGGCAAGGTCCTTTTTGGGGGTTGGATTGGAGAGAAATTAAGAGTTGGTGTCCTATTGAGTGGGCGATTCTTGGGAAGACATTCCTACCCAGGGGTATAGTCCCACAAGAGCCTTGGGATATTTGGGATGAAAGACGCACAAGTTTGCATTGGGATCCAAGTGGGAGACCTTATGAGTGATGGATGCAGTGTTTATTAATGGAGTTACTTGGGAGTCTACAGGATGTTCCTTGTGTCGATACTACGCGGGGTAGCGATGGATGCATTTTGACCTCTGCAATTCTCAGATTGATTTGGGACCCTGGGATTACAGTGACTGGCAGTTTAGTGATTGCTAGAGGATGCTTTTAAGAGGTCCTTTGTGATGGTACCTCGTTTACACCGTGCTTAGTTACTCTACTTATAGGAGGCTTCCATGGGATATCTTGTGATGATATCGTGCAGTGCAGTGCTTTGAGCAGAGGGAGCTACTAATCTCCTAGGATAATTTGGGAACTTGGGATCATCCTCAGATTCAGTTGGTTCAGTTGCTTGATTGTGGAGTTGTGTTGGCATTGCTTGAAGACAAGTAATCTTTGGCGAGGGAGGACTGTAATGTTTCATTATTGATAAATAAGGAATTAACTGAGGACATTTAATACCAGGAGCATATTAGAAGAATTATTTAGTATTATTAAGTCATCAGTATAGTAAAGAAGGCCATCAGAGTTATTATCATAAAGCATGCAGAGCATGCAAACCTTATTTCTTCAGTCTTAGGTCAACGAGCAATTAGAATTGTATGCATGCAAAAAGTAAAGTGAAAACCCTAAAAGTGACATGCAAACCCTAAAAGTACATGTTAAAGCTACATAAGAAGGGGCATTGAACCAAAAGAATCATCTATGATTATTATTATTGAGTTTGGTTTCTAGAGCAGCAGCAACAGGTGTCACAGCAAGAAGTTGGGGTTGGATACGAAGGTCTTCAGTTCACAAGGGGTTTTGACAGTGAAATATATCTTCCCTAATCACTTCGGGACAGATCATCCAGATCTATCATCAACTATTCATCATATTATTTATTCTTGGTTCAGTCATTCAACTATCACAGAGAGAGTTTATTACAAGTGCACCTTTCGTTGCTGGGAAATAGTTGGAAATCCCATATCCATTCGCTAGCCTTCAGGAATCCAATGAAGCTTCTGCATGTTACCTCCATTCTTCTCAGCAGGGATACATCAGCATATTGGGTGATTATTATTCCATTTCGGGCACATTCATAATCTCGACCACCAGAAACGTGAGGAAAGAGGACGTCATCCCTTCTGAAGCAGATCAATTTGCTAGGTGGCTTGAAGGAGTCTAAACTTCCACATGTATCTCCTTATCTCTCCAGAGGCCTATACAGCCATTTTTAGAAAGTTTCAGAAGCAACGGACACTTCCTCCCTCAAAAACGTCAAGATCAACAAAAGGAGGGCATTCTTTTAGTTGGGCGTCAACTGTGGAGAGGAGCATTATCTTCTTATCTTTCTGGCATAACCGGCATGCATCTCATCTATTGACAGACTATCAGCATTATTATCAATGGTATGTGTATCTTTTCTCTCTAAAAGTCTTTAACCTATTATCTCTCCCGATCAGCTATTTTTTAGGGTCGTTTGGCACGACCCTTTTTCCATGCACATTTTATTTATCTTTCTAGCACAATTTGAGCATCTGAACAACAAACATATTACCAAAGTACAATAGAATATCAATCGGGATATTACATACCATTTTTCAGTTTTCGTTCGAAACTTTGGTACAAATTTGTTAAAGTTGTCCACATCTAATTAGCATGGTCTTTCCCTGTGACATGTGGGATCACATGATCCTTCACGACATCAAGAATAATCATTTCGCTTTAATGTCCTTGTCAAACACAACCTTATCTAGAGTATCTGTACGAACTGTGAGTGGATTTGTTGATGTAGTGTTAACTATATCCCATAGTAAGTTTTCTTGTAGTATCAACACAATTCTAGCCTTCCAAGGTCTAAAATCTATTTCCCCATCCATCTTATCTTCAATCCTAAGCCAAATGGCCATAACCCCAATCAATCCAAGAAACTGTTAACAGCAATAAACACTTGTTCTCCCTCCTTTACCAAGTCTGAAATTTCGAAATGAAACTTATTTCTGCCCTTTATTTCAGCTCTGATACCATGAAAATTTTTGCATTCCCAAGCTGGTTTCAAGTTTTGGTTTTTCACATAAAGTTTAATGCCCAAACCCCATAACTGTAAAATAACTTTATATGCATGAAAAAATAATTTTGCTTGAAACACATGGAAATTTTTCAAACTTTAAACAACTCAGAAAACTATAGGACAGCCAAACCACAAATTTAAACATAGTGATTTTTTACCAACTTGGTCCTGGATAAAACCTTGAAGGGAAAACCTGTTCAAAGAGAGATTATTATTCCTTTCGGAGACAATTTACAAAACAGAACAACAGTAGTTATCTTCCTTTCTTCCTCAAAATTTGTGCCATAATCTCTCTGACAAGCTACTGTACGGATTCCTTGAAATTCGTGTTCTACAGCCTCACACATGTGGGTCTACGGACTTCAATTTATGAGCCTGCTCACTGTCTTCAAATCTGTGCATGTTTTTCCTGAACGGTCTGTTGTATGGACAACATTAAATGCATTATGTTGTACCCTCCTCAAAATTTGTGCATGTTATCTGCCTCAAAAACTGTGCCTGATTTTCCTAAAAAATTGTGTTGGTATGGCCTGCAATTAATGCTGGTACGACCTACAATAAATGTTGATACGAACTGAATTGGAATTTGTGCCACTTTCAGCAAAATCTTCCTCAAATTTTGTGTTGTATGGTCTCCTTGGAATTTGTGCTCAGCTCCTTGGAAATTGTGCCCTACCTTAGCCTTGGAAAGTGTGCAAGGGTTTCTTTGCATCTCTTTCTCCTCTCTCGTTTTCTTCTCTTCTCATGCTCTCCAAATCTTTTGGTCACAATGAATGAGATTCAATGCCTTTTCCCTAGTTTTGTTTGAGGTAACCACCTCTTTTAATCCAATGGATAGGATCAAAAGTTAACTTTATGAGATCTATGGTGCTCATTAATTGCTCACCTCTTCTCATTAAATGAATTTAAATAATTAATGAGCATTAAATATTTCACCCACTTTTAATAATCCCATAACCTTAAAACTCCTTTATAAAGTGACTTTAAAAAAATTAAGTACTTCACACTTAAGAAAGTACTAGGGACCACTTTAGCGTTGTCCACCCCTAGGCATCACATGAGTGAACAACACTTGCCTTGGTACTTTTTCATCAGCAATAAATGTGGTAATGCCCTTCATTTTTCTTTTATGTTACCAATGGAATATTGTTTATTATTGCATGTTTCTCTACTCTTGGATGGGTGCACATACATTTTATTCTTGATAACCATAATCTTCATAATATTGGAGTTTATCTGCACTAGTAATTTCCCTAACTATATCTCTGCAGTTAGGAGAGCAAGGAAATGGTTTGTTGTAGCTTATACGTTTCAGCCCCAATTGCCATTATTCCTCATGAGGATTGTTAGTTTTTAGTAGCTCGGACAGGTACTTCTACATGGCATGTCTACCATGTAGAAGTCGTCCGGAAGAATAACTCTCTAAACAGACTTTGTAAAAGTGGCTTTTGTAATACTTTATGTTTTAGTGTCCCGTGGTATTAACCATGGTCTTTTGCATGAAGTGAATGTTATAAAAGCGCCTATGGAGAGTTGCATAGATGTCACCGTCAGGAGTGAGTCATATCTCTTGTGTGGTCATAGTCAGTGTGAGTAACATCATTGATAATGAGTGATCGGATCTAAGAGGGGGAGTCTCTCAAGAGGCTTGGGAGTGAGGGATTCACTCAAGTTGGGGTTTGTTAATATTGTTGAGGGTCTGGGCAGAGTTGCAGTATGGGTGAGTCCAGAGTCTGATACGGTGTGTGTAAAATGTTGTTTAACAAATCTGCAATAGAAGACAAACTGTTTGTTGGTTTTCCCCATTGGGGTTTCATGGGGGATTCTTGTGTTTTCTCTATAATAGTTGCTTATTAGTATGTGTTGCATTTATCTTTTCTGAGTTAAATTAAAGTAAAAGATTGAAAGTGTAATCATGATCTGTTCAGCTGTAAAATTTCACAAGTATAGCCTCCCATTTAATCTTGATTTGACCCCATTTGCCTAATGATAAAACACTAGTCTCCAATCCACTCATCCATCTCATTTCATAAACCTTATCAACCTGTTTTACTAGAGACATCTCTTCATTATCACCATGGACTTTATAGCATAGCTGCACAAGCTGCTAGTAATCCTACTATAGGGAAGCCCCCTTGAGCTGGAGGACAGCCAGCCTAAAGTGTGAAGTGTGCTTGTGAGTGACATTGGCCATCTCTCTTAGCTCCTTCAAAGCATTAGGACTTTATCTCAAAAAATGAGAGTTTGCTAAGTAATAGGTCCAATTGAGAGTATTTATTCTACGTTCCATCCTAAAATATCCACATACAAATTGAGCAACAGTACGAATTTCAGCAAACTTTCTGTACAGTATATGGATACCATACAGTCAACTTACTTTTGATAGCTTTTGGCAATATATGCCATGTCTTTGATACGCATCCACCCATTAAAAAAACAGCTCAGAACCCAAAAAATATTATAAAAAAAAACTATAAGAATTCTTCATTTAAAAAGAAAAAAAATTGTTCCCAAATATTTCTGAGTAACTCTATGTCTGGCCTCTTTATAAAACCAGTCATTTTCTTGGACATTGGCCTGAATGAGAACTTGTATGAATGGAGATTTGAAATCAACATGACAATTACAGTCTGTTCTGGAAACAGGTTGCTGATCTAGAAAAATATTTTTTTCCACGAAACAAATGGAATGCAAGACATATAGCTGCCTAGATTGTGCCACCTGATTAATCAAGATACATGCCAGTCCAATGTCTGACCACTAAACATTGGGACAATCGTCCCAACACTGAAATTATATGCATCCGGTACTTGCCAAGAAATATTCCGCAAGGTGATCTTAGATGTATTTCGTGGAAGGCCATAGAAATCAGGTCCATTGAAACTTGTGAATGCCTCAAGTTTATCCAGAGCACCGGCCTACATCATACATTAAAAAAAAGAAATGCATCGATATCTTTCATAACAATGTCAATTATAATAACTTTTTAAGTAAGAGATTATTCTAGTCTGTACTTTTGTAAAAATGATGACATTCGTTTTAACTTTCAATGCAATTGAAACAGAGAAACTTTGTTTCTTACAGAAATAACCAGCGTAGATAAGCTAGGTTACAATAATTCATGAATAATAAATATATATTTTTTGATAAGATAATAGTTGATATTACAATGAGAATGATATTTGTACAAATACCCATGCAAGGGTTGCCTTGGTGATGAGACGCCACCTTTCATAAGGTGCCTCTTCATTTAATTTATTTATTAATATTATTTACTATTACTATTTGTTATTTAATTTGTTCATTGCAGCAATGTCAATTTAATTAAGGAAAAACGAAAAGAAATTATATTCCTGTCCACTACTGATCAAATATAGGTAAATGGGATGAAATGTACAGAGGAATTATATTAATGTCCACTAGTATAAAGAAAAAATTCTAAACCCATAGTACCCATAAGAAGAAAAAGAATAATTGCTAAATAGTTTTCATTTTTATTTCATAATGCTGGCATAAGACTTTCACTGAATTGATAAGGTTCAAATCATGAAGGGCATATTGAGTCTGGAATCTCGAAAATTCGTCATGGTGAGTCCTGAAAAGCTAGGGTCATATTCTTTGGGTGGTTACCATCTAGCTAGATCATGCATGTTACATTAGGTGTATTACTTCTTCCAGCAGGGTTTAGATTAGATAATTCCATTAAAAGCTAAATGCCTGATCTACGCAATTAAAAGAAAAGAAGAATGTCATTACTTCGAGTCCTTGAAACAAAAGCATACAATGGCAATTGGCAAGTAACTTCTAGTTTGATAACTTGCCTTTGAACAAAGACAAGGAGAGATAATGGAGTGACTAACAAATGGAGAGTGACTAACAAATGGAAAAACGTGAATTGGATTTGTCAGAATGTTAATGCTTTGGAGCTTCAAAGATTCGGAATGTTATAGGAGTGCTAGGAGCACATTGGCTGAACAATAGGAACGGTGTGATTACCAATTTTCCACCAAGTTTCTAAGATGCAGTAGTGGGGAAACGCCTCTAGGTATACGTGGAAGCACATCTCAAATTATAGGGAACTTCATAAGAGACGTTGAGCTCTCTGACAAAAGGGACCTCACCCAAAATACTAAAAAATTTAAAATTAAAAAATACAAAAACCAAATCATAAATCATTGAAATTTTATATAACAATTCACCAATAACATACATAATTACATCTAGCATAAGAAATCATAAATGATACATGTAACATAACATAATATCACAATTCACAAATCATCTATCACCATTGTATTTCTCATTATGTAATGTTGCTATGCAGATATGACGTCTTCCTTCATTGATTTTGTTGAGGAAATTGGGTGTGAAATTTCATCAAACACTTTGCATAGGTTTGTCATGTACCACTGTGTACTAAGTTCTGATTACTGTAGGTGTTGATTGTTTCTTGACTTGGTTTGATATGAGGATTGGGGGTTATGGTTTGAGTCTTGTTTTAAAACCTCAACAACATATGGACTTCCCCAAACAAGCTTTATGCTAAAAATGTAAGTAAACTTGACAGTACACAAATTTAATATTTGCACCAGATTTATAAATTCAATCCTGTAGATGACTGCTCAAGAAGAAATTCATATAACAGTGTTTTGTAAGGATGACAAATACAAGAGGGCATAGTACTGAAGGGTACCTTCAACTCCACACTGAACAAGAATATTTGTAGCCTCTTTATGGATGGATATCAGCTGTAGATGACCAATAAGTGGGCAGATTTGTGACAGCAGTGATTATACTAAGGTACCAGCACTCCAACATATACGCTTGACTATGTATATGATCTGGAATTTATGGCACTTACATAAGCATACTCCTTCATATTTCAATAGCATTCAAGCCTGGAAATGATAAGCTTTGTGAATGCTTTGTAATATCCTCAGATCTGGAGTATTCTGTGCTTCCCAATGCCTGTAGTGACTGATATTTGGGCGAATGTAGCTCAGATCATAATCAGAAATAGGACAGCAGCGTCTCCTCCCCAATTTTAATGCATTCAAGTTGTAAGTCTGCTACAGGAAATACATACAATCTAACTCAAGCCAAAAACCCAGCAAAAGAGACTGTTTCTGCCCCTATATACCTCATCAAGCCTCGAAAATCATGCCTGGAACTGTCTGTGTACCCCCACAAATAAAGAACTCGGCCCACAATACTGTATAGTAGCAGACGAATAAACTATAACTTCAGCAGAGGTAATAAAGGTGTCTCTTCTCCAACTCGTCCACCAACAGGGAAGAAAGGCAGTCCGGAAATATCTCCAAAGTGCACCCTCATAAAGGTGACAAAGTCCCCTTTCAACTGATGTGCCCTTCCTCAACCTTTCTGTTATCTCCTAAATAAAATTTTCAATAAGTTCACTCGGAACAATTTATTTTTTTATCAGTGATGAAGGTTTCAGGTCATATTATGAAAGATATTGGAATGACTAACAAATTTGGGGTATCTGATGTTCTGTTATTTGAAAAATTTGAAATTTTTAGCTTTCGGTGGTTTAGGCGAGATTTTCAATAACTCATTAGCCACCAAAAAGCCTAGCTTTCGGCAACTAATAGTTTAACGCAGGACCATGATTATCCACCAAAAGCTTGCTCATCACGTTCTTATTAAAATTCTGGGAAAGGACTTTCGGTGACTTAGGCGAGTTTTCCAACAGCTCATTAGCCACCGAAAAGCTTTGGTTTTGGCAGCTTAGCGAGTGTTTGCAAGAGGACATTAACCACCGAAAGCAAATGAGATATGTTTTTGGAAAGGGAAACTTTCGGTGGCTTGGGCGAACTTTCAAATAGTTCATTAGCCACCGAAAGCCCTGCCTTTCGACAGCTAAACAATGAGATCCGAAAACACAGTAAATCACCGAAAGCTCGTTACACATGTTCTTTTGGAAAGAAAGTTTCGGTGGCTTGGGCGAACGTGGCGGCGGTTCATTAGCCACCGAAAGCTTAGCTTTCGGCAGCTAGCAAACAAAACCCAAAATACTCTTAACCACCGAAAGGAACGAAAAGTGAAAACGGTTGTCTGCCCATCAAAATCAAATTCATCAGCATGAGGCGTGTCATAATTTAGCATGATTAACCACCTAAAAGGCACAGGGAGGAGGACCCGCTCAAAAAACTCAAAACACAGGTTTCCGTGGCTAAGCATGGTTTCAAAACGGTCTCTAAGCCACTAAAAGCAGACTTTCGGCAGCTAAGACCGAAATTTTAGGGCGCTTTAAGCCACCGAAATTGGTGTTTTACTGTGAAAAGGCATCGTTTTAAAATGGTGATTCTGAGCAACTGGAGAATCATTTTGCAAAACGCTCAGAGGTTTGTTTTCCTAACATGTCAGAGAACAATAACCTCTCTCATTTTTCCTACAGGTATTTCAGATTGGGAGGATCGAATCCATCTCTGAGCCCTAATTTTTGGATCTCAGAATTTCCCTGTTTTACACATGTTTTTGAAATACAGATATCTGGAAAATGGAAACAAATTTCAAGAAACTGAGAGGTTTTTACTCACAAAACACCAATCTACAAAAACCTCTTTCAGTTTATACACAGGTGTCACAGATTTGGAGAACCAAATGCATCTCTAAGCCTCAGTTTTCAACAGTTTGGCCAAATTTTTAGGGCAAAAGTTGACCTAACAAGGCAGATTACAGCAGAAAAATGAAGAGTTTTTACTTCACCAACACCTAGGAAAGAGTAGGATGAAGTGTAAACGTTGAAAGTTGCTAAAGTGCACCATCAAAGGAGGTCTGTTCCAGTTTTGGGGATACATCAAAGAGGAGAGGATCACAAAACCCTACCTATTTTAAACAACAGTGGCTCATCCATCAGAAGACCAGTTACAGCTTTCCTCCAGTACTCACTGCAATCATCAAAAGGTTCAAAGAGTGAACAAGTGTTAGAGTTAGTTAAACTAGTAGTTAAATTAGGGCTCTGACCTAATTTTGCAAAAACATTAATTTTATCTATTTTTAGTAAAACAGATCTAATTTTTCAAGATCTGAATATTTTTGTAAAGGCTATAAGGCCTAAGACTTATGTTATAGAAAAAATTCGACTTCGGGGACCTGTAGACCATTACTATTATCAAGCTTCTCATATTGCTCATGACCTAATATAAGCTCTTTTGCTATCATATGTTCAGCTTCCATTTCTTGTTCGTTCTGTGCTTATGCTTGAATGTGTTGTTCAAGTTTATTCATGTTAATTGATATCTGGTAGCTGTCATCCTATCTGCATATTGATGATTTGAATTATAAGTACTTTCCTTGTTATGATTAGCCATTTATATATATTTGTTTTATGTATGAATCTACCAGTATGATAAGTTCTCCATCTCTGCACCATATTATCAAACCTCTGAACAGTGGTAGTTAGAAGCCTTATCCCTGATTGAGTTTCATGCATGTCTTGAGAGTGTGAGGTCCTGTAGGTCACCTGACTTGATCCACTTACAAAACCATAAAAACATTTAAGTTACCAGGCATCCTCGAGCTGCAACCTAGAGGAGTTTCCTGGAGTGATAACAAATTGGCGCCATTGCTGGGGAGAGCAGACTGAAGCTCAGCTTCCCTGGGAGACGACACAGATCCTGCTTTGATGATAGACAAAGTTTGGACACTATTATGGTTGTAATCATCTATCTAGTGACTCCATTGGAATAAGGTGGCTTCAAGAAGACCAAGTACCAGAGAAAACCCTCAAGGGCCACCAGCAACACCTGTTTCAGATCCAGAAAAGATTCTAAGAAGAGCTAGGGTTTCACTAAGACAGACCTCCAAAGCTGCAAGGGGAGCTACATTAGGTATTTCTAGAGGGTTGAGGAATCTTCAAGCACTGTTGCTTGTGAAGATCTCATCCCTGGCGACTCCATTGAAGAACTGTGGCTCTGCGAAGGGCTCATACCAGAGCAAATCAAGAGAGGCTACCAGCAACACCTGTTGCAGACCCAGAGAAGATCATCAGAAAAGGAAGAGCTCTACAAAGGCAAACTTCCAAAGCAGCACGGACATCTAGATCAGATTTGTTGGTAGAGGGAGAAGAAAACCTAGCCCTGCTGCTAGGGAAGATTTACAAAGACTTCTATTTCCCTGATCCATCCGAATTTAATAAATCTCCACTAGGGAGGACCCGGTTGATAAAAGATGAAGAGGCTGAATTCAAAATCCAGGTACCAGTTCATCAGTTTACTTTATGAACTGCTGTCATTTTTTGTCAGCTCTTTTTTACTTTTCCCTTCACATGTTAAAAGAATTATCCTATGTTTTATATATTCTGAAGATTATCAGCCATCTTTTATAAATCCATCTGTAGAAGAATATTTGCAGCCTGCTTGTATTGTAGAAGGTGAATCAGTCTTTGTGCCGCAGCTCATTTATAAAAATGACCTCTGTATCCAAATTCCTTCTAAATCTGATCAGCCATGTAACCTTGAAGAAACCAAAACTGATTCAAAACCTATGTAGAGCTCAACACTCGTTGCCATAACCTTTGAACCTTGTCAACAGATTGTTATCCCTCATGATCAGCCCACAGCCTTTCAAATCAAAATCAGGATGAAGATGTTTAAGCCATTAAAACTGCCCTCTCGTCTTCATCCTTATCCTCTTGACTGTTATGAATATCTCCCTTGGTTTTCTAGAGAGAATCAAGCTTCAGCTGAAAGGCACTTGGAATCTTTCGAAGATTTTATTGACCGTTTTCAGATTGTTCATGAGGATGTAATCATGAGATTTTTCTCTAAATCGTTGATCAGAGATGCTACTATATGGTTCAAGAGTTTAAGAGCTGACTCCATTGGCTCTTGGATAGAATTCACCGATGCCTTTTTGAAGCATTGGGGAGAGAACAAATCTCTTGATTTGTATCTCGCTGATTTCTATGCTTTGAAGAGAGAGGAAGACAAAACTTTGCCTATCTTCAATCGAAGATTCTACAACACTTATCATGATATGCCTTTGGAGATCCAACCCACAGAGACAGCTGCCATGATATATTATGTGATGGGACTACATTCAAAACTTGCCCTTCTTCTGCTCGAAAGGAAATCTTCGTCATTAAGCATTCTGTTTGAAGATGCTTTAGAGGTGGAGGAAAACATTTGTGCTTCAAGGAGAATCCCAGAGCAGTTTGATTTTGAAAACCATCATCTACCTGAGCCAGATAAACATCAGTATGATTCAGATTTTGAACAGGAAGATTACGAGTCTGAAGCAGATTCAGAACAGCAGCAAGCATGTGAGCTCCTTTCAGATTTAGAATCAGATTCTTCAGTGTTTGCAAAGTACTCTCAAGACAGGTATGAATCTCGATTTTATGATCAGTTTGCAAACCAAGATGAGCCTATGATAACTGATGATTGTATAGGCAATTATATGTTTTCAACTGATTTTTATTCATATGATGTAAACCCTGTTTTATCATATGATTGTGAGCACTATTCTCAAAAGGAAATTTTAATGATTGATGATCAAGATCTGATCATAAAAGAACAAGAAGGTTCAAATCAGCTGTTGAGCTTGCATTTTGATCCGACAAAGGTTGAGCAGTCCACATTCAACATTGACATCAATGAAGGAAAATATCAACAGCATAAAAAGGTATTTCCTGTTGGCTTTTATGACCCTGTTGCTGACTATCCGGAACTTATGAACAGCATAGATATCAAAATATTTTTGTCAGATGATAGTTGCTTCTGTCACCCTTTGAAACTACATTGCTGCATGCTAGGGTTTCATTTATTTTTGGGGTCAAGATCAAGGATAAGTACAGCAGATCAGCTTCTGACATGGCTTCATTCGAAGCATGATGTCACTTGATAAGAAGACTTTACTGATTAGAATTAGGAGTAGGAATAGATAGGAAAATAAGCTCTTAATATGAGCAGCTAGGTCATTTTCAGTTGTTTTCATGAATAAGCAAAGCGGGCTACAGGCAGGTTGCAGCAGATCAGTTATAAAAGACAAATGACTCCATGACCAATAGAACACTAGAAGATAGCTTTAATTATTTTTTTTCAGGAAAGGCATTTTGGTTTGGGGTTCTTGGGACCTCACAAGGAGGTTCCCATCCCCGAGTAGGAGCCAGATGTTATCTCCTAAATAAAGTTTTCAATAAGTTCACTTAGAACAATTTATTTTTTGATCAATGATGAAGGTTTCAGGTCATATTATGAAAGATATTGGGATGACTAACAAATTTGGGGTATCTAATGTTCTGTTATTTGATAAATTTGAAATTTTTAGCTTTCAGTGGCTTAGGCGAGATTTTCAATAACTCATTAGCCACCGAAAAGCCTAGCTTTCGGCAGCTAATAGTTTAACGCAGGACCAAGACTATCCACCGAAAGCTTGCTCATCACGTTCTTATTAAAATTCTAGGAAAGGACCTTCGGTGGCTTAGGCGAGTTTTCCAGCAGCTCATTAGCCACCGAAAAGCTTTGGTTTCGGCAGCTTAGCGAGTGTTTGCAGGAGGACATTAACCACCGAAAGCAAATGAGCTACGTTTTTGGAAAGGGAAACTTTCGGTGGCTTGGGCAAACTTTCAAATAGTTCATTAGCCACCGAAAGCCCTGCCTTTCGGCAGCTAAACAATGAACGTGGCGGCGGTTCATTAGCCACCAAAAGCTCAGCTTTCGACAGCTAGCAAACAAAACCCTAAATACTCTTAACCACCGAAAGGGACGAAAAGTGAAAACGGTTGTCTACCCATCAAAATCAAATTCATCAGCATGAGGCATGTCATAATTTAGCATGATTAACCACCTAAAAGGCACAAGGAGGAGGACCCGCTCAAAAAACTCAAAACACAGGTTTCCGTGGCTAAGCGTGGTTTCAAAACGGTCTCTAAGCCACCGAAAGCAGACTTTCGGCAGCTAAGACCGAAATTTCAAGGCGCTCTAAGCCACCGAAATTGGCGTTGTACTGTGAAAAGGCATCATTTTAAAATGGTGATTCTGAGCGACTAGAGAATCATTTTGCAAAACGCTCAAAGGTTTGTTTTCCTAACATGTCAGAGAACAATAATCTCTCTCATTTTTCCTACAGGTATTTCAGATTGGGAGAATCGAATCCATCTTTGAGCCCTAATTTTCAGATCTCAAAATTTCCCTGTTATACACGTGTTTTTGAAATACAAATATCTGGAAAATGGAAACGAATTTCAAGAAACTGAGAGAGGTTTTTGCTCACAAAACACCAATCTACAAAAACCTCTTTCAGTTTATACACAGGTGTCACAAATTTGGAGAAGTAAATGCATCTCTGAGCCCCAGTTTTTAGCAGTTTGGCCAAATTTTTAAGGAAAAAGTTGACCTAACAGGGTAGGTTACAGCAGAAAAATGAAGAGTTTACTTCACCAACACCTGGGAAAGAGCAGGATGAAGTGTAAAAGCTGAAAGTTGCTGAAGTGCACCATCAAAGGAGGTCTGTTCCAGTTTTGGGGATACATCAAAGAGGAGAGGGTCACAAAACCCTACCTATTTTAACCAACAGTGGCTCATCCATCAAAAGACCAGTTACAGCTTTCCTCCAGTACTCACTGCAATCATCAAAAGGTTCAAAGAGTGAACAAGTGTTAGAGTTAGTTAAACTAGTAGTTAAATTAGGGTTTCTGACCTAATTTTGCAAAAACATTAATTTTATCTATTTTTAGTAAAACAGATCCAATTTTTCAGGATCTGAATATTTTTGTAAAGGCTATAAAGCCTAAGACCATTACTATTATCAAGCTTCGACTTCGGGGACCTGTAGACCATTACTATTATCAAGCTTTTCATATTGCTCATGACCTAATATAAGCTCTTTTGTTATCATATGTTCAGCTTCCATTTCTTGTCTATTCTGTGCTTATGCTTGAATGTGTTGTTCAGGTTTATTCATGTTAATTGATGTCTGATAGCTGTCATCCTATCTGCATATTGATGATTTGAATTATAAGTACTTTCCTTGTTATGATTAGCCATTTATATATATCTGTTTTATGTATGAATCTGCCAGCATGATAAGTTCTCCATCTCTGCACCATATTATCAAACCTATGAACAGTGGTGGTTAGAAGCCTTATCCCTGATTGAGTTTCATGAATGTCTTGAGAGTGTGAGGTCCTGTAGGTCATTTGACTTGATCCACTTAAAAAACCATTAAAACATTTAAGTTACCAGGCATCCTCGAGCTGCAACCTAGAGGAGTTTCCTGGAGCGATAACACTTCCATACACAGTGCTGCGGCCTTCCCTTGCTCCAATGGGTATGATAAACTCTTATCTAACACTTACCAACAGTGGCAAATGGAATGGCTTAGTGCACCCCTCTCTTAATAGTGATCTCCCTTCAAGGTGAAGTGCACCCTCTTAAGATAGAAGCAAACCGGAAAATGACAAGATGGGAAGTCTCCCTTTAATCTGGTGTGCCCCTCTTCACGAATGAACAATGGGCAAGCTGCAAACTCGTCCAAAAACTAAGATCTGTATGTGTAGATACTATCCCAAATCAAGGCGATGAAGAACAAGCGATAAATCGAACTGATCTCTCCTCTAACAATAGCTAGGGTGAATGGTTTCACCACCGAAACTATCTCCTCTCCCTTGGGGTTTTGTCCAAAAGAAAACCAAAGCTCAAGAGCTCTCAAGTTTCGAAAATGCAAATATCATGAATGAATGAAAAGTGAGGATTTCTCTCTCTTTTATTCTCAGCTTGACCCATTTTGGCCATTTTTACCTTTTTGCCCATTTTAATAAGAAAGTGACTTTGTCAATAGTCACTTTAATAATTTATTACTCAATGTCACTTTATAAAGTCACTTTTTACTTGGTGACATTAAGTAATTAATTAACTCCCTTTTCATCCTCCCATCATTTAAAGCTCTTTGTCCTGGTTCCAACGAGCTATTACACTAAGGTGTTCTCTCAAAAAAATGCCCTAAATAACACCTTCAATGTCATTAATTAATTTATGCGCAATAATTCTCCCAATTTATGGGAATCGACAGAATGCAATGAAACCACGAACAGACTGTGCGGAAATGATCCTGATGATGAAGAAGGGTAAATGGACTAGAATGGGCCCCATAAAACTGCTTTGAGCTCTCTGGTAACATAATCGCACTTCTCTGATTAGACTAATACAAGCCCGAAAGCGTCTCCAACCGCAGAGAGGGGAATCCAAAATTGGGGACATTGCAGTCCTCCCTTCCCAAAGATTGCTTGTCCTCGAGCAATGCCATCGCAACCTAGCACTCCACATTGAACCCTATTAAAACTGAAAATGATACGAGGGTCCCAAACCAACCTGAGAGGTTTGGAGCACCTACTGCATACAATACTTCCTTGCGAGGTACTAACACAAGAGGCTCCCTACAAATCACAGACCAATAGAGAGAAAAAATAATGTAAATACGTTGTCCCCCTCTCATAGAATTGCTCTCCTAGGAAGTCGGTCCAATGTGCTATAGGAGTGAGCTCCTGATAGTAAAATTTGACTCTCCCATCTATACCAGTTGCCAAACAGTCTAACCATGAAATCCCAAGGACCCACCATGCTGACGCTACACCACTCTGATCATAAATATATGGCCCTCAAGCATAGATGGTATCCTCCACTCCTGAAACCCCAAGCTGTAATGCCTAGAATAACCATCCCCACTATCCCGAGCCACATCCTCCAACCATAGCCAAGTGAAGACAAAATCTGCAAATTCATTGTCGAACTCAATCATGAGTATCGAAAAAGAGAATATGTCATGCCATATGGCTTGCGCCCCATCATCTCCTCTTGGAGCGTCCCAAAAATGACACAAGCTAATCATAAGCTATGTCACATGGTTCGGGTTCGAATTCGAGTTCGACGACCTTAAAATTCGGTTCGAATTAGATTTTTTTTATAAAGTTCGAAATCAGGTTCGACATTAAATTCGCCAATATACATATTTTTTACAATTTTAAATATTTAATAAAATTAAACTATTCAATATATTTTTATATTCTATGAATAATAAACACATTTTAATACATTACTATATTAAAAAGTTTCACTATTTACTATACATACATTAAAACACTTAATATTTAATATACTAACTTATATTTTAAAACATTTAATATTTTATAATAATAACTTATGTAATGTAATTTATTTATAATGTATAAGGTATAAAAAAATAAATACATGTACCATTTATTTTACACTATAATAACCTACAAATTTAATATATACATTACAATTTTATATTCGAATTCCCCTCGGGCAATTTTATATCTGAATTCTCATTGAGCACATTGACACAAAATTCAAACAAACCTCGGCACTGGTTACAGGTCGTCTAAATCCATTCAATTGCAATGGCTACTCCAAGTCGGAGGACCCGTTTGCACATGCCACATAGGCACAATCCAAAAGTCAGAAGAGTCCAAGCCTGTGGGATAATTCGTCATCATATACTTTATACAAAGCGAAGCATAGTGCAGACAGAGGACGCCGCCACTGCCTACCAGAAGACCCATAAATTTCGTGACCGAACCCCAACGAATTTACCAGCGTCCGTGACCTACAGAACCGCAAATTTTATGACTGAACCTGAACCCGAACATCAACGAATTTCATTTTTTCCATGAGGTTCGTCGAATTTCGAACTTGAAGGCTCAAAATCGGCGAACCTTGTGACATAGATCATAAGGGTACTTGGAACCCACATCCCAACTAGGAATCCACTATACATCATACCAACCAACTTAGACTATGCTACACTAATCAACTCAGTGCCATCTCATCTGTACAGCTCCTGCCAACATGTCTCGTGGACTGTGTTATCCTGATCACTGACAATGACTCTGGGCTTCTCATGAACTCTAAACATCTCCCCAAAAGACAGCTTTGTCACTCGTGTTGCCCTATACTCCGGAGAAATCATCGAGAAGTGCATGAAATTTGATAGTCGGTCAGTCTCTGCTCTTTGTACCCTTAGTACCCATGTGATGCAATCTAACAACATGCTCCCCCATTCCTACCCAGAAATGATCAAAGGCTGCATCAATGTTGCTGAATGAGTGGGTCCCGACTTGCTCTGTAGACCAGGCATAACGTCCACAAAGTCTTTCCATGTGAACCTATCTCAACTCTGCTTGTAAATGGTGAAGTCATATAGTTCCCACACTCGCGTGTAGGATGTGAAGCACCCATTACCTATAGCGCTGGTCTACTTGGTGCTAACATTCGTGTACCCTCCTGTATACGGTTCCATGCAATTGTGACATCCTGTGCCATCGGGTATCCTATATGAGCCACTATAGCCAACACTCCATTGAAGTAAACTAAGATTGTATCCCAGTGTGTCTCCATATTTGCCATATATCTGTCCACCCAATCTATGGATGCATATACCCCCATACTGGCTGGACCACCCGGGATGTGCTCAAATACCTCCTTTGTGGCTAAGCCTCTATCCCACACAGGTGGCACAAGTTCCTCAAAATGCAAAACAAGCGCCTAGCCACAACCCTCCATGTCAAATCTCTCATCAAACACCTACAACTCCAAATGCTCCTCATGTGGAAACGTCACGAGAGGCTCCTCCCTCAAAACATACGTGTCACTAACATAGTCATGTGTTATGGCTGCCATCAAGGACTAAGTCCCTGCTGTGAATGATGAAGAATATGCCAAACCCAACTCCACACCAATCCCATCCTAATCATCATAAGTACGGTCAATGTGCCCATCATAAGGAACGGTGTCATTAGCCTCATAAGATAGTTCTGATGATGGAACGAAGGCTACGGTTTTGTCAACTTCGTTGCACACATCCTCAACCTGAATAGATGCATACACTTCCAAGAAGTCATTTTGGGGTTCTATCAAACATGCCTCATGAGATGAGGTATCCATGTCAACATCCTTTTCAGATTTGAACCTTTCTTATTTCTTCCCCACTAATAATTATGGCTCCAACCATTCAAGGTGCTCCAGCAATGTTGTTAGATTCTTCAGATATTCCTGAGAAACTTGTAACAACTCTGCCAAGAGTTCCTGAGTTGTCTTCATCTTTTCCAACCCCTATATGTACAATCTGAAATAACTTCTCACAGATTCCCCCCCCCCCCCAAGTTGGCAGAATGCACAACTCTGATACCACTGTCATGTTCCTATGCGGATATGACGTCTTCCTTCATTGATTTTGTTGAGGAAATTGGGTGTGAAATTCCGTCGAACACTTTGCATAGGTTTGTCATGTACCACTGTATACTTCTGAATACTGTAGGTGTTGGAACGAAGGCTACGGTTTTGTCAACTTCGTTGCACACATCCTCAACCTGAATAGATGCATACACTTCCAAGAAGTCATTTTGGGGTTCTATCAAACATGCCTCATGAGATGAGGTATCCACGTCAACATCCTTTTCAGATTTGAACCTTTCTTCTTTCTTTCCCACTAATAAATATGGCTCCAACCATTCAAGGTGCTCTAGCAATGTTGTTAGATTCTTCGGATATTCCTGAGAAACTTGTAACAACTCTGCCAAGAGTTCCTGAGTTGTCTTCATC
>LPNX010640572.1:2357-21463 GCA_001517045.1 Pseudotsuga menziesii | reverse complement strand
TCTTTTCCAACCCCTATATGTACAATCTGAAATAACTTCTCACAGATTCCCCCCCCCCCCCAAGTTGGCAGGATGGACAACTCTGATACCACTGTCATGTTCCTATGCGGATATGACATCTTCCTTCATTGATTTTGTTGAGGAAATTGGGTGTGAAATTCCGTCGAACACTTTGCATAGATTTGTCTTGTACCACTGTATACTTCTGATTACTATAGGTGTTGATTGTTCCTTGACTTGGTTTGATACGAGGATTGGGGGTTATGGTTTGAGTCTTGTTTTAGAACCTCAACAACATATGGACTTCCCCAAACAAGCTTATGCTAAAAATGTAAGTAAACTTGACAGTACAAACATTTAAAATTTGCACCAGATTTATAAATTCAATTTTGGAGATGACTGCTCAAGAAGAAATTCATATAACAGTGTTTTGTAAGGATGACAATTACAAGAGGGCTTAGTACTGAAGGGGACCTTCAATTCCACACTGAACAAGAATATTTGCAGCCTATTTATGGATGGATAACAGTGTTTTGTAAAGATGACAATTACAAGAGGGCTTAGTACTGATGGATACCTTCAATTCCACACTGAACAAGAATATTTGCAGCCTATTTATGGATGGATATCAGCTGTAGATGACCAATAAGTGGGCAGATTTGTGACAACAGTGATTATACTAAGGTACCAGCACTCCAACATCTATGCTTGACTATGTAGATAATCTGGAATTTATGGCACTTACATAAGCATATTCCATCATATTCAATAGAATTCAAGTCTGGAAATGATGAGGTTTGTGAATGCTTTGTAATATCCTCAGATCTGGAGTATCTCTGCACTTCCCAATGCCTGCAGTGACTGATATTTTGATGGATGTAGCTCAGATCATAATCAGAAATAGGACAGCAACATCTTCACCCCAAATTTATTGCATTCAAGTTGTAAGTCTGCTACAAGAAAAACATACAATCTAACTCAAGCAAAAGAAACTGTGTCTGCCCCTCTAAACCACATCAAGCCTGGAAAATCATACCTGGAACTGTCTATGTGCCTCCACAAATAAAGAACTCAGCCCACAATACTGTATAGCAGCAGATGAATAAATTATAACTTCAGCAGAGGTAATAAAGGTGTCCCTTCTCCAACTCATCCACCAACAGGGAAGAAAGGTAGTCTGGAAATATCTCCAAGTGCGCCCTCATAAAGATGACAAAGTCCCCTTTCAACTAATGCGCCTGTTGTCACATTCATAGTAGCCGGGGCTACCATGATTCCAGAGCAGTTCTGAGCACATTCCTGAGCCATTCACCTACTATCTTGTACATGAGATCAGCAGTTGATGAGCATTCAGATGATGATCACTCTTACAGTCAGTGGACCCAGAGCATACATACTTCTAGTTTCATGCCATGACTGAGCCTCATGACCCCAGATTTGATGACCGAGTTAGTCATTCTTTATTATTCAAGGCAAATATGTTGACACTGCCCATGATATACAGCAGCAGTGTTCTAGTGCCATTCATGTTGTACAGATCAGATGCAGGTATCTGACCCAGCTGGTATATGGTTTGTGCACTCGGATAATGGTCATGCTCTTTTATCTATTTTAGTAGCTTGACTTGGTCTATGGTGGTTATACATTGGCGATATTTTATCTTGCTTTGGTCTAGAATAGAGGTGATATAGTTGCTTTATTCAGGAGGTTCTTGGGTATACTCATTAGGCATGCCCTTTATCAGTATGGACTTGGTCATTTCCCTATAGGGACTCGGCTTGCTAGTCTTGCCATCGCCTTATCACTTTCTTCATCCACATGTTATCATCCACATCTGGTTTTACCCTTGACTTGTATCTTGACTAGTGACATTGAGGATTTCCCCCGTCTATGCCTCTATGTTGGATTAGATTCCATGTTTATCTTGTGTCTCGCTGTTGGTTTGTGTGATTCTCATCACAAGGATTGTCTTCCTCTAGTCCTTGAAAACAATTAGTCCTAAACAAAAGTGTCTTTAGACACTAAGGCATCAGCGCTTAAATGTTATATCTAAATGGATGCCCAGTAAGCAAAAACAGTGTTTCTAAACTCTACTACAAATAAAGTAAATGTCTTCAAGTAGCTCGTCAATTGCCAGAGACGCGCACTCATCCTTTGTATGATGTAAGGTTGTTTTCCCATACAGGGCAACAGGGTGGTCACTCCAACGCACCTATGGATGGTGGCGGGCAATGGAGGTAATACCAAGTCATCATTTGAGGCTCGCAAGGCTATTCAAGGCACCTGCTCTTGGAGGATGGCTAGTGAAAGTTGATCCAAATGTTAAATCTAAAGTGTGCAAAGCTAACCATAACTAACTGCAAATAAAGGTTACTTGTCTAGAGTCTAGTTGAAACATTCTCATCATTCCACCCATCTGTGAGACACCACCATTCCGTAGTGTTCATCAATTCCAGCATATGTATAGTGTGATCCTCTTTGTCCTTCAGCCGAGATGTTCACAGTGTCAACTGTCAAGTCAGTTCCCCTAGCCTAACCTTGCTTCTCCCACTCTCACCCATGATTATCAAAATGGTCAAGTCTGTAAATGAGTATACACTTGAGGCTTTTGTTTGGAGTAACTAATTACTTTGATTTGGACATGTTATTGATGTTGTATACTTATAATCGCCAGTTGAAAGCCACTTTATACTTTAGTCTTGCTGCTAACATAGATAAGGAAGCATTTTTTATCCTTTTGTACCTTGACGTAACAAAGATTTTTAGTTGGGTCATTATTTTGATCATTTTTTACTTAGTCAACTCAATTTGACCAAGTCAATAGCAGGTTCTAGGATGAGTTTAGTCGATAGTGTGTGATATTGCTTATTCATGGCCTATAAATGTTCATTAGATAACTTCATGCTACAGATAGTGAATTCTTGTGATGGCTTGCATTATCATTATGATTATCAGCATTTACAGGCCTTATTTTATTATTATCTAAGCTTGGATAGACCTTTTGATGGACATATGGTGTATGAGTACTCATTCCTAGATGATTTGGACATTCTGAGTCCATTGGTACACTTTGTTTTCAAATTTGGGCACAACTAGTGAGTATTATTGTCAGTTCATCTTCCAGCTATTGGATGCCATGTAAAAATGGCATTCTTATTACTTTCAGAGATAGATTTTATTCTCCTAGGGCGCTATAGGAGGACATACTGGTGTGACCACTCGTTTTTACCATATTGTTATGATCCCAGATTTATTTTTGAGCTCAAATTAGCCCCAAGTGTGGTCAACAGTGAGTTACGAGCATTTTATTCTTTCGAGATGATGTTTCAGGCTGCAGGCATATTCAAAAATAAAGAATGGCTAACAAGGAAATCGATTTGGTCTAGTGGGGCAAGAAATTGGCATTAAATTAGTTTGAGACATATTGTTGATGTAGTTTACACCTTCCAGCATCATCTTCATCATCTATGAGGGTCCCCACGCCGTCCTTCACACTTCATGGGGGCAATTTCCTTGTAACAAGGTACCACAACTTAGTGACTTTAGTCACTTTATATTATTATATCTTATGATTGTGCCTTGGGGTTTGACTTGTGAAGGATATGTTCTACCTCCCAGACCCCACCATGTGCTATGTTATTACTCCTAGTCACTTGTTATGATTTACACTCCCTCTTAGGGTGTCTTGAGGGAGTGCGCCCCTCTTGTTTTGAGTGATCCCTGTACTTTATATCCGGGTCATCTTAGGCGTTGATCTTGATGTTGTATCTTTTGATCCTAGTGATTGATACTTTTGGATCTAGGTATTTTGTATTGGAGAGATCTATATATTGAGATGCTCTCTCATTTGTAAAGCACTTTTGGCTCTTGGATTCCGGCAATAATAAAAATATTTTTGAGAAATACTTGGAAGCTTTGTCAAATGTTCTTGTGTGAAGATTGGAAAGTCTTTTTTGTTTATAGCATTCTTATGGATCTATGCTTTCCATACCATTTTTGCAAGGGGACGTACCACTGGAAGAGATAGCGATTTGATGGAGGTGTTATTGCAAGGGCACTCCATACTTCTTCTTCAAATTAATTTTGTCTCAGGGAGTATTTTATTGTATCTTGTTGATCATATTTATGCTTCTTGATTCATTCTTCATCGGTCATCTTTCTTTTTGCAAATTGATTCTTACTGTGCAGGAGGAGGACACATTGGTCACTTGAGAGGCATAGCGATTTCACTTTGGGAGCATAGAAAACACTTGCAATTGATCGGAGAGGGAAGATCATATTCACATTTGGCGGCCGAAAGCATTTCCAGGTACATTCCATTTGTATCCTGCATTTCTAGGATCTATTCCAACAGTCACCATCAAAACCCTAAAGTTAAAACCCTCATTTTCTAGATCTAATCAAGCAATCTTTTCGCGATAAAACTTAAAACCCAATTCTTAAATAATTGTCAAACCCTAAGTTGGAACCAAAAACGACTCCATTAACCCTCGGATCTAGCACTGATCGCTCTTAGGAAAATCGCCCTCCTTGGGTTTTCAGTCATCTTACCGGATCAATCAGTTGGGTATAGCTTGAACCCTTCTGAATCAATAGCTCTATTATCAAGCATCTTCTCTAATGTCATTTCGTTCATAATCTCCTCATTTGGGTCTTATTTGCCTAAACCCTAGGTGGATCTATTTTGGGTATTCTTCTTTGGCACTAAATCTATCTAGATCTAATCACCTAAACTCATTGTGGTACATTTTGTCTTTGGTTGAGTATTTCTCTTTTTCCTAAGCCTCCTCAACTTGTTCTTAACTTCTACACACCACATCTATTTCCTAGATCTAGATCTATCCTCCCAAGACCTAACTCTTGCATTCATCTTTCCACCCTTAGAGTGTCTTGAGTTGGTTTGTTAGCCCTCGTAGGCTAGTTAGGGTCTCCCCCTTGATCTTGCTCCTAGCTTGATCTAAAGCGACAAGAGCCCACCCAGTCTGACAACTACCCTTCTACAGTAGTGGACAAGGCCCTTGCGATGTCACTTGGTTAGCTACCCTACCTCTATCATCCCAGATAGGATACCTTTGGTGGTAGCTACACTTTGAGTATTAACAGCACCCTTCCTCAACCTTCCATAAACAATGTTGCGCCCTTCCCTTTCTCCAATGGGGATGATAAACTCTTCTTTAACACTTACCAACAGCGGCAAATGGAATGGCTGAGTGTGCCCCTCTCATAACAGTGATCTCCCTTCAAGGTGAAGTGCACCCTCTTAAGATGCAAACTGGACAATGACAAGATTGGAAGTCTCCCTTTAATCTGGATTCTGGTGTGCCCCTCTTTATAAATGAATAATGGAAGGCTGCAAACTCTTCCAAAAACTAAGATCTGTAAGTGTAGATACAATCCCAAATCAAGACGACGAAGAACAAGTGAGAAATCTAACTAATCTCTCCTCCAACAATCGCTAGTGTGGATGGTTTCACCACTAAAACTTGAATGCAATAAATTTGGGGAGAAAATGTTGTTGTCCTTGTTATCACAATTCTTGTAGTTGCCCCTTAAGGTGATCCTATACAGGATGGTAGAGGGAAAGCAACCAAAGTTGTGATGTACGATACCCAAGACCTCTGAAAGAGTTCAGTTGTCACACTAGTCAAGGATACCAACACTTTAGACAAAGCTAATAACTAAGCCTAGGGGGAGTCCCTATGGTCAATATAACCTTTTAGATGATAAATTAGGTAGAATAGTAAAGGTATCTTGATGAGATATCTTAGGCTTATGGTTAATTAAAGATTAGAACAACTTCTAAGAGATAAAATGTGCCTATGTGAAAAGCCCCAAAGTTGCCCTAGGGTTTAGCTATGAAAATCAATTATAAGGGCAAAGGAGATCAATTAAATTAAATTAGGCAAGGAAATTAATTGCTAGATGATAGATATGTTGTTGAAATGTGATTCTAGCAATACCCAGATCAAGGTTCAAGCCAAAATGAAAAATTCCCCAAGGAGGGCGATTTTCACCTAGAGAGACCAGTGCTTAGGATGGGAAAATGGAGTCTGATTAACTTGAAAGTTGAAACTTGGTCCCTATAGGTTTTACGTGATTTCCAACTTGGGTTTTAAAGATAAAACATGGCCGCAATCTAGAACTAAGCTAACCCCAAAACAAGGGTTGTAAGATGAGGGTTTTAATTAATTTTATTATGCTCGAGAAATAGAATGAGAAAATACAAGAGGCAAGATAAAGATCTTACCTGAATCCTTTCTATTGAATTTAGGTCCTTTCCCTTCGCCCAATAGTTGCCAAATAAATCGAGCTTCAATTCCGAACAAGCAATAAAACCAACAAGTACGCCCCTGTCAATCACATAAAACAACTGTAAGCGAGATGCAATAGCAATGATCCAAATGTAATCGTGATCCTAACAGATAATAAGCAAGATGCAATAATAATCCAAGATGAAGATAAACTCCCTGTGGAAAACGCCCAAGAGAAATGGGAGAGTCTCCCCTCCAAATTGCACTTGTAGATGACACCCCCCTACCAAGACAAAAATAAAAGAAATATGCCCAAAAAATATGCTCGATCTAGTAGCCCTGGGAACTTAGAAGAAAGAGAAACTAATTCACCATTTGAAACTCAAAGAGAAGATCAAAACTTTCTTTCTATTATTTTGCTCAAGAGCCAAAATTTCCGATGGGACACAATGAGGAGATCACCACTCTTAAATAAATCAAGAATGTGTCCACATTTAACTATATCCATCCAACGATTGAGATTAAAACATCATCAACAGTAGAGATATTTTATTTTGTTTTACATACATGGATCACAAAGACCAAATCAAAGGGAGCCGCACTCTTGCCCAATGACGCCTTAGACAAGGCAAAATAATACATGAGTGTGATATAACATTATGATACATAGAAAGGGGACACCTTAGGGACATAAATCACCCTAGGCTCTCTCACAACATAATAATATAAGATATAACATGGTGGTACATCAAAGATCATGGACAAGTGCGCTCTCACTAGGAGACGTCCCCTTTGGGGCCATGATAAAACATAAAATGTGCTCCTCTAAAAGGTATGAAGCATGAAACATATGTAGAAGACCTCATCTCATCATGCCAAGTCATCTCCAAGCCATTTCCTAGCCATCATTAGCCAAATCCATTTCCTTGCTAGTCGTTCTTCCATTAATTTCCAGTCGGAACATCACCCCGAAAAGATAAAAATGCCTGTAACTCACTGTTGAGTGATCCAGGGCCCCATCTGAGTCCAAATATGAATCCGGAGACATAGGAATATGGTAATGATGAGTACCCATACCCATATCTCCTCTATAACGCCCTAGGAGAACATAAATAATCTCTGTGAATCATCTACAGGCCACTTTTACATGGCAATCTGTTGTTGGATGATGAACTGACCATAACATCAAGTACCTATGCCCAGAACTAAAAAACTGAGTGTGTCAATGGATTCAAAATGTCCAAATCAACTAGGAACGAGTACTCATACACCATATGTCCATCAAGAAATGCATATGTAAGTCCATCCATGCAAGGATAATAAAGATATGGCATGTAACTGTAGATAATAATAAAAATAATGCAAGTCATCATATAAAACCACTGTTTGGAGCATGGAACCATCTAATGAACATTGAAAGGCCATGAATAACGAAGATTGAGCACTGTCATCCAAACTCGTCCCAGAACCTGCTGTTGACTTTTTCAAACTGGGTTTGACCAAGTCAAGAATGATCAAAATAATCATCGGACTGAAAATCATTGATGTTGCATGTACAAATGGATAAAGTATGCTCCCTTATTTATGTTAGCAGGAAAACTAAAATATAAAGTCGCATTTAACTGGCGATCATGAATACAAAACATCAAAAATAAGTCTAGATCAAAGTAACTAGTCACTCCAAACAAGAACCTCAAGTGTATACTCATTTACAGACATGGCCATTTTGCTAGTAATGGGTGAATACGGGAGAAGCAAGGCTAGGCTAAAGGGTTTGAGTTAACAACCTCAACACTGTGACATCTCGGATAAAGGAGAAAAGGGAGACCACCTTTAAATATGTTGGATAGATGAACACTAGGAGATGGTGGTTCCTTACAAATGGGTGGAGTGATGAGAGTGCTTCTAGTAGACTCTAGACAAGCAACCTTTATTTCATTTATTCATAGTCAACTTTGCACACTTTAAAATTTAAGATTTAACTTTAACTTCTTGATCAACTTTCACTAGCCATCCTCCAAGAGCAAGTGCACTGAATAGCCTTCCAATCAGATAATGACTCGGGATGACCTTCATTGCCTGCCACCATCCATAGGTGCAATGGAGTAACCACCATGTTCCCCTGTAGGGGCAAACGACCTTACATCATACGAAGGATGAGAGCTCGTCCCTTGGCAACTGACTAGCTACGGAAGACATTTTAATTCATTTGCAGTAGCGTTTACTATTTAGCAACATTGTTTTTGCTGACTTAGCATCCATTTAGATATGACATTTAAGTTCCGATGCTTTAGTGTCTAAAGACACTTTTATTAAGACTATTTGGTTTTGAGGACTAAAGGAGAACATCCCTATGACAAGAATCACACACTCTAGAGCTACAATGTCCTCTTCTAACTAAGCATCTGAGACACCCGTTAACCTATTTAATTCCCAAAGGTTCGAGCGGGTATCAATGAAAAAGGGAATTGACTAAGGACTATTAATACTGATAGCAGAAAAGAACAATTCTTCGGTATTATTAGGTCATTAGTATATTAAAGAAGGTCATCGGAGCAGATATCAAAAAGCATGCAGGCCTTATTTCATCTTGAGTGTGACACTAGGCAATTAGATTGCATGCATGCAAAAGTTAAGTCATGCAAACCCTAAAAGCTAAAAAGAAGACAAGTCGAACCAAAAAGGGATCGATTGTTATTATTCACTTTTGAGTTTGGCTTTGGGAGTAGCAGCAGCAAGAGCCGCAACAGCAAGTTGGGGTTGAGGGCGTGAGTCTTCAACTAGCAAGTGTTTTCGGCAACGAAATCTATCTGCCCTATTCACTTTCTAAAATCTGGATAGGTTGCTCAGATCTATCTTCAACACCTCAAAGCATTTCAGTGTTCTTCAGATATCAAGCATACCGAGAAATAAACTATCGCAGGGGTCACGTTTTACTGCTGGGGGCGCATTGAAGATCTAGAGAGCAATTTGTATTGATCCAGAGACTTCTTATTTCCTATGCATGTCGCTTCCATTCTTCTCGGAAGGGTCATATTACTATACCGGGAGATCATCGGGTCATTTATTGCACACCCGAAGAAGATACAAGCAAAAACATGGGAGACAAGGGCATCATCCACTCTGAGGAAAACAATTCGCTACTAGCCTTGGAGGAGTCAAAAGTTGTTTATGTGTCTTCCATTATCTTCAGAGAACCCATATAATACTACCTAGAAATTTCTGGTATCATCCACCAAGTATTGAAGCTATTCCAAAGGAAACTCTCATCAAAGAAGGACGTTTTTTGTCTCGCATGGGCATCACAACTAAGCAAGCAGCACGTTTTTGAAGTTCTAGTGGGTGCATGGCATGCATGTCTCTTGTATACCGAACAACTATCACATGGGTGCCTCCTCCACCAGGTCCTAATATCCATCCTACTTTTCGCTAATGACATTGTACTCCTATCTTTCTCCCCAAAAGATCTGCAAAGACAGCTTGATGCCCTAGCCCTATTCTGTGAACTCCGGAAGCTGACTGTGAATCTGAGCAAAACGAAGGTTATGATCTTCAATGGGGTAAAGAAAACCTCGGACTTTCGCTTCTTATTCAAAGGGGAGGAGGTTGAGATCACCGGTACCTACACCTATTTGGGAGTGCAGTTCTCTGGCCCCCGCTTCAGTCTACGACCAACTCTCCAGCCTTGAATCAACAAGGGGTACGGGTCCCTAGCTCTCCTTGAGAGACAGTGTTTTCGTCACCATTTCCAAGATATCTCATCCAAGATGGATCTGCTAAACACCTTGATCCGTCCCACCGTTCTTCATGGATCAGAAATCTGGGGGCCCTCCTTACTCGAGTCTGATTAGGCCACATCGGACGAAAGGGTCCAAACCCTTCTTCTCCGACGTATCATCAGATGTAAACAGATTGTTCCACAGCACATCATCCTCGCTGAGTTTGGAGCCCAGCCCTTCTGCCTCGAGACAGTTTTCAGACTGGTTTCCTTCCTACATCGGATCCAGGGGTAAGCCGACTCAACAAAAGGCCAGGACAAAAACCCTTTTCTAGCTTATTGCTCTGCTCAGACTATAGCCAGCGCTTCCCACCCGAGAAAGACCAAATGTTGGCTCACAGGGGTCTCGAGTCTTCTTGATTCAATAGGGATCCAGTTAGATCATCTTCCCCCGTTCCAGTACTCTCTGGATGCCCCTGGGCACCTTCTACCAACCGGACAAGAGTTGAACAAGATCATCAAAGACGACATCTACAAGCAGTTCGTCCATGTTACTTGGATTAATCCTCTAGGAGGATTGCGCCCAAAAATGGCCTTTTATGTTGAGCACTTCTTGGAGCTCAGAGCCGAGCTCATTGTCCGGCCACAGTATACGTTCCGCCACTAGATGCACACCCTCTGGATCCCTCTTGGACAGTTCAAAGTAAGCTCTCATAGACTCCGGGTTGAGTCAGAACATCGTATTGATAGATCAAAGAGGATCTTCCAACTGTGTCACCTTCAAGAAGTGGAAACCGAGACACATTTTATCTTCAGGTGTCATGTCTACTATGAGATCCGAGGACGCTTCTACTGCCTATTCAGGGGCCTCCAAACTTTATCTGCTTTCTTCTGGCACATCGATCAGAGATGTCTAGCGCTCTATGTGCAGGAGGCCCTCAGATTTCGAGAGCAGCTCCTCCAGCATCCCACCAAACCAGAGACCACATAGTAGATCACGGCATTCTTCAGCAGGCTACCATCTTCCAGAAGCACCAAGAGATCTACTAACCTTGACATCGACCCAACTCCTAGATCAGTAAGGGCTGGAGGTTCCCGACCCACGAGATCTCAACGGCAGCTCCATCCCAGACACCCCTTTGTGAGGCGCTCAGGACCCTACAGACCCCTCCAACATCATGCCAGAGGGCGCCCCACGCCTACCAGTTTCGGATCTGGACAGCAGACACTTCTGCAGTTCCCGCAGTTTTCCTCGTTCAGCCTCGGATGTTAGGAGTACCCAACCCTCCTGGATTACTTTGGCTCCTGGATCTTTCCCACTCGGGCTCCTTCGCCCCTGTGTAGGGTTACAAGGTTGGAACTGGAGCAAGTGCTCTCCTATGCTACAGACTAGACCGCCTTACACATCTTTACTTCTTTCTTCTTTCTATTTTCCTTGTATTTCTTATATTGTATTTCTTCACGGGAGATCGGTTGATCCTCCCGCATGCATAACATATCATTGTAACCGACAATCCCATTGACCTACTTTGTGGTCATTAGTGGACATTAATAAAATTATCTTATCTTATCTTATCTTAATGAAGCTTATTTCATATTTTATCTCAGTTTTTATCATATTTGGGGTTTGAACACTTAATCTACTATTGCATGCAAAAACAATTGATACCTAAACCCATAAACATACAAACAACCACCATAACCTATCAGTATAAAGGCAAAATATCAGTTTGGGATATTACAAGAGCAGAGACACAAAGAAAACATGGAATATATCCAGCACAGAGGCATAGGCGGGGGAAATACTCGATATCACTAGTTAAGGTGTAAGTCATGGTAAAAATCAAGAATGAAAGATAGTGGATGGATGGAGAAAGCGACGAAATGATGTCATCACTAGCAAAGACCCTATGGTGAATGACCAAGTCCATACTATGGTAAGGGCATGACCAACGAGTATACATAAGAACCTCTCAATTAAAGCAACTGAATCACTGCTGCTCTAAACCAACCAACAAGAGGAACATAGAATATCGCCAATGCATAACAACCATACACCAAGTCAAGCTACCAAAATAAGTAAAGGAGCACAATAAACATCTAACTGCACAAACCATATACATACTGGCCCCAGGGTCATATACCTGCATCTGTAACCTGTAACATCTGAATGCGCTGCTACTGTATATACTATGGGAACTATCATCATATCTGCTTTGAATGATGAAGAATGGCTAACGCAGTCATCGACCTGGGGTCATGAGGCTCAGTCCTGACAAGGGGATACTGGATCAATGCTCTGAATGACTCGGAATATAGCTCCCATCTGGTCATCATGTATGTAAAAGTATCCATCATCATGCAAAGGACTGGCTCAGATCTCTGACAAGAAATTATCTGCATCCTGGTAGCTCCAGCTACAATATATGTGATAACAGTCCTATTTCTGATTATGATCTGAGCAACATCTGCCGAGATATCAGTCACTACATGCATTGGGAAGCGCAGAGATACTCCAGATCTAAGAATATTACAAAGCATTCACAAACCTTATCATTTCCAGACTCGAATTCTATTGAAATCTGAAGGAGTATGCTTATGTAAGTGCCATAAATTCCAGATCATATACATAGTCAAGCATAGAAGTTGGAGTGCTGGTACCTTAGTATAATCACTGCTGTTACAAATCTGCCCACTTATTGGTCATTTATAGCAGATATCCATCCGTAAAGAGGCTGCAAATATTCTTGTTCAGTGTGGAATTGAAGGTACCCTTCAGTACTAAGCCCTCTTGTATTTGCCATCCTTACAAAACACTGTTATGTGAATTTCTTCTTGAGAAGTCATCTACAGGATTGAATTTATAAATCTGGTGCAAATATTAAATGTCTGTACTGTCAAGTTTACTTACATTTTTAGCATAAAGCTTGTTTGGGGAAGTACATATGTTGTAGAGGTTCTAAAACAAGACTCAAACCATAACCCCCAATCCTCATATCAAACCAAATCAAGGAACAATCAACACCTACGTAATCAGAAGTATACAATGGTACATAACAAACCTATGCAAAGTGTTCGATGAAATTTCACACCCAATTTCCTCAACAAAATCAATGAAGCAAGACATCATATCTGCATAGGAACATTACACATTATATTTAGAAATGTTGAGGTGTAGTCTATACATGTGGTGGTGGTCCATTCATATGTATCATTACTATAGTTGTAATTATGGCTAAGGCCATATACTTTATTCTTATATTGTATTACTAGGAGTGATTAAGGCCAACCTAGGCAACTTTGATATATAACCTCAATAACCGCCTTGGGGAGTGCACCCTACTTATGTGGACCCATAACCCCTTTTGGGAGGAAACCCTTTTTGAGTTACGTATAAATACACAACTTAAGCCTCGTTTATAAATCACTTTTTTAGATCATTAAGCTAAGACTCTCTAATAGAAGTGTTTTAAGCCTACGGGCTATACATCTTTGGCATTCTCTTGTGGTTGGCATATTTTCTCTTTTATGTGAATTTGTGAGTCTCATGTATAGTGCACTAATGCTTGAGCATCTTTCTCTCTCATGCACTTTTGGTTCAGGTTTAGCACACTTCTTTAGTAATGTTTTTTTTGGCCTTCCTTGACTTTAGTTAGGTCAATAGCCACAACCTTGAAGAACTTGGTGACAGGTTGACATATTTGGTTCGATTCAATCCCCTCTTTCTATTTGTGATCTCAACATGGTATCCAAGGTGTGGACCTTTCCTACTCACTTTGCTGCTGTTTTTTCGGTTTCTTCTTGGTTGTTCATGCTGTTGTGATCAAATTTTGGCAGCTAGAAAAGAACCAAATCGGAGGAATAATATAGCTGTTTTTCATGCTGTTTACCTAGTTGAATAAGAATATTTTTTTAGGGTTGTTGGAACTTGGAACCTGTTTTATGCATTGACTACAGAGATCTTGCCCACTGATTTGAGTGCCCAGCATTAGGGTTTACTGCTGATTTATTTGAAGTTTGAACGCTTTTTCAAGAGCTGTTTCAGGGTTATTGGATGGTAGCATCTATTTTTGGTCACTGTAGAACCATTGTTTTGGACTTTATTTTTCAGCAACAATGTGGAGGGTTTTGGCTGGTGGCATCACTTTTCCTGTCAATGTGAAACTAGGGTTTCCAGATGATTTTTCAGCAATAGTTTGAAGGTTTTTTCACTGTTGGCATCATTTTTGTTTAACTGCAGAACTAAGGCTTCCATATCTGATTTTTCATTAAAAAAATTTGGAGACTTTTGGCTAGTGGCATTGCCCTAATAGCTGCATAACTAGGGTTTCCAGATCTGTTTTTTACAGGTGACCCAGAGAATTTTGGCCAGAGGCATTGCCCTAAGGGATGTGGACATAGAGTTTCTTGAATCATCTTTATTTAGGATTCCCCAGGGTTTTATCCTAGGCTTTTAACCCACCTACAAGAGCTTGGTATAACAGTTGATCCAAAGGTTTGTTTCGATCGTCTCTTTTAGGGTTCACTTCACCATTTGGTCTGAAGTTTTCTCAACATCACCTATGAGGCTGTGGGCACTGGGTACAGATCTCTTATTTTAGGGATTTACCCTTATATGAGGGAGAGAAGCACTTCTCTTCTAGGGTTCCTTGGGTATCTCTAAGGAATTTTACCCTCTTTACAAGAGCAGCACTTTCTTCCTAGGGTCTTTTCCCTCTTTTCAATTCTAGCACTGTCTTCATTCTTTGCAATAATATTTCTCTAGGGCTTCATTATTTGGCTAAGGCTTGTGCTGTCCTAAACACAAAAACAATACACTGCAGATTTCTTTGATGATCTAAACTCATTGACAACTAACTGTTTAGTAAATTAGTAATAAGTGGATGTTAATATAAGAGTGAATAATTATTTTTACTGCGACAAAGAACACGTAAAAGATGATGCTCTAATGGAAATTTTGAACATGGGATAGAATTATTTTCTGATATGAGGCCATCTCGACAAACTTAAACATATTTCCCAACTTTACCTGTTCAAAAACTTTTGCATAAAGAGGCAGAGCAACTGGGGCATTATAGATGCCAGCACATCCACACGTGCATTCTTTCTGGTTCCTTTCATGTGGAGCACTATCACTACCTATAAAGAATTTCTTGCTTCCACTTGTAACAGCAGAAACAATAGCTTGTCCTGCATGCCATCACGAAACAATAATAACCAAACAAGAAACACAAAATGTAGAAATGCTTCGACCATGTACATTCCAGAAATACGATCAAATTTTTTACCACATGTATTTGGAAGTCTACTGTATGAGTGAAAATAAGGCATGTTTTCCACCAAATTAGACTCCAGCTTCTCAATCATGTGGTCCAATGTAATTTAAACTTGAGCAAATGCATTCATTTGCATAACCATCCAAACAAGTGAGGAAACAAGCAAAAACAGCACAAGTTTGAATCAACCTTCTGTAGATGCAGCTAAATAATCTAAAACTAGGAAGTTATGGGCCTTTGATTTGGACAACTCAAATAGATCAAGCACAAAGTGGACTATTGAGACTGTTTTTATAGCAGTACTTGATCAACTATTGAGGTTAAGATTGCTCAACCACAGCAAAGAGAATTTAGATAAGGTTAGGAAAGAAAAACATGCAGAACATAAACATGGTTTGGCCCAAAGTAACTACATTGAAAAACTTCTAGCTATTCTGATTGGGCGTCTACTTTGAACCACAATGAGAAACAGCTTTTGGACACAATTAAGCACATTCGAGTTACCTGAGGAGCCGCTAGTTGACAGACTTGTTCACAGTCTGATTCCAGTGTATCAGTTGATCCGTCTGCTTGTCTAGCCAATATTGGCTAGTCACTTTTTTATTTAAATAATTTTGACCATGGCCCCGCGGGGTTTGTAATAAAATGTGCTAGTAGGATATTTTTGAGTGGTTCGGTCTCCTGAGACGTAGAATCTCAAATAGGGTATTCCAGGGAGTTTTTTGCCCCTAACAATTATGCTTTGCCTTCAGCCGAGTATAATTGACGAGGTTTTCTCCCGCTTCCTCCAAAGCTGGAATGCCCGATGTTGAATTCTGGGCCTTGGGGGGTTATTAGAGCCCAACTGAGTGTTATAAGCCTACTAGACATTATTTAGATAGATCATGGTCATGTCCTAAGTCATCTGGACACAAAAATTTCGAAAAAATCTTTTTTCGAACAGTAAAAAATTATTTTTTAATTTTTAATTACTTTTCCAAAGTTTTTTGGGTTATTTTTTCCATAAATTAAATGGAAAAAACCCGTTCATGATCCGGACTCAGAATTCAGTGATTGAAGGCTCTAACCTCTATGTCACACGGTTCGGGTTCGAATTCGAATTCGGCAACCTTGAAATTCGGTTTGAATTCGAATTTTTTGATGAGATTCGAAATGAGGTTCGGCATTAAGTTCGCCCATATACTTTTTTTTTAAATATAAATATTTTATCAATATAATTTTTCCCAATATAAATGTTTTATGTTATATTTTATAACATAATAATATAATATACTTTTATGTTATATTTAATATAAAATAACGATAATTATAATAATATATATCTATTATCTATCCATTTTTAAGTTACGCTTTTACATAAGCTATATTTACTAATTAAAATAAAAGACAAATAAAAATATATTTTAATGCATCCAACCACAAACTGGAATCCGAACAGAATTGGACGCGAATCAATATCAACGTAAACACAACCATAATTGGGCATTGAAGTCTTCCCTTGATGCACCGGGAATATTAATGCGGCGCATAAAACGAAAATTACTGCAGCGGAAAGAAGGTTCACAGACTACTTTGTTAGGCATCCGGAATACAGGTAATTCGAGCTACACCTGACTACATATATCGCACCACTCGAAACTTTTAAACCGGCGAAATCAAAACGAATACATGTAATTCGAGCCACGCCCGAGTACATATATCGCACCTGACGTAATTAAACTGGCAAATTCGAAACTTTTAAACCGGCGAAATCAAAACTCTAAAATTGGCAAATTTAATGGCCGAATATCAACGAATCTTTAAAAAAAATTGAGGTTCGCCGAATTTCGAACCTCAAGGTTCAAAATCGGCGAACCCTGTGACGCCAAAAATCATTCTTGATCAGCCAGCCAGTCAAAACCAACTTTCAGATCAGCAATTGGACACATAATGCCTTTTTACTCAAAAAAGTCAGTTTTGAGTAAAAAATGATTTTTAGTAAAAAAATGATTTTTATTAAAAAATGATTTTTATTAAAAAAAAATGATTATTTTGGAGAAAACTAAAACTCTCCAAATTAATCCAAATTTAGAAAAATAAAAGACTAAATGACATCTCATGGAACACTTACGATAATTGGAGTTATCATAACTCAGCTTCAGTCATCATTAAGAGAGCAATTAATTTATTATCAGTTATCAGACATGTCATCTCCAGCTAAAGATGAGATGGAGAGCTCTCATTGGTCCGGTGATTTGATCGAGGTGAAGACTGAAGCTTACACCATCAATGGGCTTCCCAAACCTAGCTCAGGCTCCCGCCAGACCTAAAGGATGAGCTTACCTACATCCAGACTCACACGTGTGGCCTCATCCTTGGCTTGTTTTCAGTGCACAGGTTTGGAGTGGGGGCGCCTTGCCTGGGTGGAGGCCTCCCCTCACTCCCGGTTCTCCAGTTTAGGTCTGGGCTCTTTGTTAGGTGGCTAAGCTGGTTAGGTTTGGTTTTTTGGTTTTAGGGTTTTAGCACTCTCTCATTTGTTAAAATAGAGGCTCTTTCAGCTCTATTGGATGGATATTTTGGGTATGAACACTCTGCCAAAATTATTGTAATATTTGTTTAAAGATTGGAATAAAGTTGTGACTTTGGAGGTCTATGTATGAGCTATTGGAATTGTGGATTCACACCGTCTTTTGGTGATATCTCTCTTACCCTTCTCTTTTTCAATTATTAAATCATTATTCAATATATACTCTTGAAGGGCTAACAATCTAGTTTATGAGTATTTTGTTCGGATTTAATTTTGTTTTCAAGGGTTTTGCAGAGATCATCAAAGGTGAAGGACAAGCTTAAAGATCAAGCTCTTCTTCATGAACCGGTGGTTATTTTCATCTAATTCCTTCGTTTTGCAGGTTCTCTTAAGCGCTTCTCAATCCAAGAAAGAAATACAACAGTCAGGGTTTCTCCTTCCTTCCATCAACAAAGATTAAACAATACACCTGGTTACCGAACTTCCTTCCTCTTGTTCTCTTTTTCCTCTTTGACCTCCTTTCGTTTCCTTGCTTGCTAGCCCCTTTCCTTTTTGCTTTATTTGTCTTTTTTCACTCTTTCTTCTTCGCTGCCCGTTTTTTGCCTTAGTTCACCACTCCTTTTCTTCCTTTTGAACAGCCCTAGTGTACCCTAGTTTATGCCCCATTTTTGCCTCTTTTTTGCCCTAATTTTTGGACCCTATTGAACCTTATTTTTGGCCACTTTTTGTTCGATGTCCTTTTTTTTATTTTTATGACAGCCATCTTCCTTCTTCATCGCTGCCCCATTTTATTCTTTTTTACCACTCCTTTTCTTCTTTTTGGACAGCCCTAGTGTGCCCTAGTTTATGCCCCTTTTTTGCCTCTTTTTGCCCTAGTTTTTGGGCCTTCTTCCATCTTGTTTTTGGCATTTTTGGCCACTTTTTGTTCGCTGTCCTGTTTTTTTATTTTTTATGACAGCCAACTTCCTTCTTCATCGCTGCCCCGTTTTCATCATTTTTTATACTCATTTGGCCTCATAGTTGGTTGCCATTTTCTTCCCTGTTCTTGTCTTTGACCTTCTTTTTGTTTTCCTTCCTTCTTCCTATCTTTTCATTCTTATTTTCAGCCTTCCTTTATCTTGTTCTTTTGCTTTCATTCAAGCTTTTTCTTTTCCCTTTTCACAAAGTTCGAGAAAAATTTCAAGAAAAGTTTCAAGTAAAGAAAAAGCACTCTCCTTTTTACAAGTTTTAATAATTGTAGAGTTACTTTGTTTTCATTGGAAAAGTCCTTTCAAGGATTAAAATCCTTAAGGCATATTGCAAAAAAGTTTAATAAAGATCTTGTGCTTGAGTGGGGTTTTTAATTCCGCACCCTA
>LPNX010640571.1:148807-185593 GCA_001517045.1 Pseudotsuga menziesii | reverse complement strand
GACGTCTTTTATACTTTATTGTTCATAACACAGATGCTCTCCTTTAAGGTGATTCTTAGGAGATTCTTAGCAGCATAGTGTTTCTTATGACTCAAACACTTTTTGTTTTATGTGTTTAGGTAGCTCTTTCAAAACAAACAGTTGTATTAGTGAACTGGTGTATTTGGAGCCCAGAGGGAGCATTTGTTGGTATGTAAATTTGCCTTCTTGGTGTTGAGTTTAGACATTTATATTTTCTATTATCACAATTTCTTCATGTGTTAAACTGTTAAAGCCATTATTACCATGTAAATGACTATATTGGAAGCACTGTTCTGATATAAACTAACTTGCAGGAGTGGCATTTTCTGAGCATATAGTTCACTTATATTCTTATAACAAGACTAGAGAGTTGAGACAACATCTTGAGATTCGTATTCAAGATCAAAGATAAGTTTTATTTTGATGCAGTTGCTTTCCTGATACATGGTTGTATGTGACAATAATAATAGAACATTGTAGATTGATGCACATATTGGTGCTGTCAATGACATTGCTTTTGTGCACCTTCAAAGAAAGCTCTATGCTATCACTTGTGGGGATGATCATTTAATGCTATAAAAGCTCACCAATTTGAACTTATTTTACAATCGTGGATATTTACAACTATGATTACTGTTATACCAACTTGTTGTCTATTGGATAGGTATGGGATGCAGAAACAGGCTGCAAAAAGTATACATTTGATTATTGTTATACCAACTTGTTGTCTATTGGATAGGTATGGGATGTAGAAACAGGCTGCTAAAAGTATACATTTGAAGGTCATGAAGCACCTGTCTATTCTGTTTGTCCTCACCATAAACAAAATGTCTAGGTACTTGATTTCTATAGCTTTTTCTGCTACTTTTAAAAGAATTTAGCATATATGTAGCATGAGGATTACTTGCAAATATCTTTTATGTAGAATTCTAACTTGTAAGATTTGAAGTACCGTTAAAAAGAATTATTTGAAACTTTCATCCATGACTGATAATCTTCTGTGAATGAGGGCAGTTCATTTTCTCTATAGATGTTCATGGAAAGATTAAAGCCTGGTTCTATGATCCTCCAATTTGTAAACTTAATTATGATTCTCCTGGGCATGGGTGCACTGCAATGGCTTATAGTGTTGATGGATCAAGGTATTATGCAATGTTCTAATTTATGGGTATATATTAGGAGGTTTGAGTGCAGAATAAGGATAACAATTCATTAAAAGCAATTTTTAGCCTGCTCTGTCAAGAGCACTTGTGAGAGTTATTTTAATTGGTTTATCTTCCTTGTGATTAGGCTTTTCACATGTGGTACAAACAGAGGAGGAGAATCATACTTAGTTGAGTGGAATGAAAGTGATGGAGGAATCAAGCAAATGTATTCTGGATTAGAAAAGCAGTCCTCAAAGGTGGTGAAATCTGCAACATCAAAAAATAGGTTTCTAGCAGCTGGAGATGGATGTCAAATTATTTTTTGGAACATGGATAATTCCAATATCTTGACAATAAATGATGTTGAGGGTTTCTTGCAGGTAAAAGGATATTAGTATGGAATCTATCTTTAAACAATTTGGATATGGATATGCGTAGAGTTGACCTCAATTGAAGGATTTTTTATTATGCTAGGATATTATATTGATAATTAAGTCCTCCAACCTTTTGCAGGCTCGACCTTGTCTCTGTTTCAATAAAAGGGATTCACTGCTGGCTGTTACAACATGTGACAATGGGATCAAGATATTAGCTAATGCAGATGGAGTTAAGCTTCTCCAGATGACAGAAAATGAAAGGCTGACACCAGAGTCAAAGGTAACAAAGGCAGTGTGAGGCTAAATTGCACATTCACTGCACATCAGTCCAAATTCATGGCCAAAAATTAATTGTGATATCTCTGAGACGCAGTCTGCACTTTTAAACCTAGGTAATCCAGCAAATACAATTGGCTCTGCTCCTTGTGGAATTGAAAATTCAAAAAAAATTCCACCAGAACTAGAAGTATTGACGGTGAGCCAGTTTGCTCGAAGACTTATTATGTTTGGTTCTTCTGCAATAATTTTACAATACTTAGTTTATAAATTAGCTTGTAAAATCGATCTTATTAATGGATAAAATTGAAGTAATATATATTTTAGTTAAATCTCTGTAATTGTCATGATCCACATACTACTAAACATTGGTGTTGTTACCACTTCGATGGTGCATGTCAAACAGAGGCTCCCAGATGGTGGTACAGGTGAGAGCAAGAACTCGAAGTTTGCTGAGCTAACAGGTCCAGACCAGTGTAGGTCAATAAGATTAATGGATCCATAGCCAACACGAAAGGTAAGTTATCATCTTATATATAGTATATATACAACTTGAGTGGGCCTTACAGTGAAGAATATATATTTCTTTCTAAGAAGTCATAGATTCAAATAGTAAGAGAATAGTATATGTACGTCTAGCGATCAAAATTAGATTATTATTATTTATTATTATATTAAAACTACTCAACCATGTTTTCATGCTTCCTCGCACCATAAAATCTCCTACTCAGACAACTGTATTTATTTTTGTGAATTATATATATTGTTAGATTACTTTACACATCTTCAGGTCCTTGTCTCTTAGCTTTGGACAGTGATGGTGTGCATAAGCGATGGATCCGTCGACATAATGATCAGAATCCATCTGTAAAGGTGTGTCTTTCAAATGGACTGTAACTTACAGATTCAGTTGCCGTAGTTGAATGTCATTTTCACTGTCCATTTAAGTTGAATAATGTTTGCAACTTATTTTGCAGGCTACAACAAACGTTCCATCAAACTTCTCGCAGTTATGTTGTGATACCCTTATGATAAATGACACTACTGACAGAGACTTAGAAGAAGTTGCTCCTTGCATGGCTTTGTCAAATAATGATTTTTATGTATTGTCTGTTTCTGGTGGGAAAGTGTCTTTGTTCACCTTGATAACATTTAAGGTGACTAATTGTTTTACTCTTGTTGGTTTAACAAATGTTGTTATTTTTCCAATGCTATAGATCTGTTTAATTCTTGAACTTCTGTTGTGTAACATTGTAAAATGAACGGTTCTAAGTTTACAGAGAATTTGACTGTATCTTTATACTCCATGTATGGTTTTTTTACATCTACAGTGATATCTATGTTGATGCAGATCATCGCAAAATACATGCCCCCTCCCCCAGCAGCAACATGTTTAGCTTTCCATCCTTTGGATAATAACTTCATTGCTATTGGATTGGAAGATTCAACAATTCAAATTTACAATATTAAACTCGGAAAGGTATTGTAGATTTACATTTTCACTATAGTGCCTTCTATTTTTGCCTAACCTTTTATGTTGTTACTAGAATGCAACTAATGAGAATTTGATTACAGCTAGACATGACACTTAAGGGGCACGAGACGAGAATAACTGGCCTCCTATTTTTGCCTAACCTTTTATGTTGTTACTAGAATGCAACTAATGAGAGTTTGATTACAGTTAGACATGACACTTAAGGGGCACGAGACGAGAATAACTGGATTGGCATTTTCTAAAGCTCTAAAGCTTTTGGTATCCTCTGGAGCTGATTCAAAGGTACATACATTCGAATCCCTTTGAAGGTAACCACCTTATCTACCATCACCGTTTAAGATATTAAATAAATCTTTCTTTTTGACTAAAAACCAATGTCATGGTAGCAGCTGTGTGTCTGGAACATAAATGGATGGGAGAAGTGTAAATCAAAATCCATACATTCACAGGCAGGAAATTGGCCATCACCGTCACCACTAGTAGATACGGCAGTTCAGTTTGATAATATCAATCAAGTTAAATTGCTAGTTGTGCAGGAAAGCCAAATTGCTATTTATGATGCTTCTAAATTGGAATGTGTGTGCCATGTAAGAAACTACTCTTATATATATATTTAGCAAATAATTCTTAGTCTTATGCATTCTTTTGTGTTGTTATTTTTAATCCTTTAAGTTATGGTTTTGTTATATTTGATACAAATGACAGCATATATTCTTTTGCATTGCAGTGGGCACCTCGGGATCCAATGTCTCCACGTATTTCCAGTGCCACATATTCAGGTTACAACGTACTAGTTTATGCTAGTTTCTTTGATGGCTCTATTGGAGTATTTGATTCTGAATCTTTAAGGCTGCAATGTCGTATTTCCCCTTCTGCATTTATACCAATCATGGATAGGTAAGTTGTTTCCTCTCGCAAGGAGAAGGATTATGGTAGTGTACATTACGTTAGGATCTTTTAAATTAAATAGTCTGGCTGTTGCAGTTGGAACCCACTTGACGGAAAAGTTGTTTTGTTTGTTTATATGCAGTGGCAACACCTATCCACTTGTAATTGCTACACATCCACATGAACCTTATCAGATTGCTGTAGGATTGACTGATGGCGGTGTTTATGTGATTAAGCCTAAAGAGAAATCAGATAATGGAGCTGCTAGTTAAAATCATAAAGATCTTGAACTTCCTCCAAGGTAGCGTAGAGATGGAGTAAAGAATTGTTTATATGAAGTGGCAATACCTATATACTTGTAATCGCTGCACATCCACATGAACCTAACCAGATCGCTGTAGGATTGACTGATGGAGGTGTTCATGCGATTGAGCCTATCAGATAATGGAGCTGCTACTTCAAATCATAAAGTTGTTGAATTGAAAAGTTTATAGACATGAAGTAAAGAATTGCAAAAGTTGATAGTTGACTCTTGTGCCCCCACAAATCTGTTCACAAGGCAGGAGTAAAGTTCGATGATTTCATAGGTCTGGTGAATTTTGACCAAAATAGGAAGCGTTTTTGTAGACCATAATTTTATATTTTTCAAATCATTATTATGAATGTATATATAGATTAAGGGCATTCAAACACCCCAAGACACAGATATTTGCATTTTTTTTTATTGTAGAAATCAGAAAGTGTGTAAAAAACTGGCGAAATCGTCATGCTAAGCTGTTCATAATTGGAAAGTCAATTTAATTATTAATTATGTAGTATTTTCTCGTGGGCATGCTTTTTAAAGAGCTAGTTATGCATTGGAAAAGGTTCTGTTGGGTAATTTCTGGAAATTGCTGTATTTATCGGTTGGCAGAGGTTTTGTTGTGTAATTTCTGGAAGTTGCTCTATTTTGGAAGGCAATCTGCCACAACTCTGATTTTTAGTAATTAAAACGAATTTAATTTAAGATGAATATAATGTTCTGTAAATGTATTCTTCATAGTTATTCTCGTCTCGTGTCTGGCCTTCTATTTTTTCCTGGCTTTCTATTTGAATTTCATTTAATGATATTAAAAATTTATATTGATTAATAATGGACACCATTAAAACTACTAAAATGTAATAACCACACATAAAACCACTAAAAATGACTAAATTAGTGACCAATAAATGAGATTAATGACCAAAATTCATATATAAAAGAAAAAAAAATTGAGAGACACGTGACCAAACAATAAGATATAAATGACTAAAAAAACGACCAAAATTCGCATATCAATGACCAGAAAACAGTTTTGGTGGCTAATTTGCGGTCTTTTAATACGCGACCAAATTTGGTCATATTCTAGTTTTCTATGTGGTCATTAATTTGGTCATAAATGTGGTTATATATTTGGTCATCGATTCAAATATGACCAAATTAATGACCAAATATATGACCAAATTAATGACCAACTCACAAGCTATAAATGACCAAAATAAAAATGACCAATTTTGGTCGCGTAATAAAAGACCGTAAATTAGCCACCAGCGATCGCCAAACCAAAAGTGGTCATTGATATGTGGATTTTGGTCATTTTTTTGGTCACTAATCTCTCATTTTCTACTAGTGTTACCATCCTTGCAGTCAGAACCTTGAGGACGTCCTGATATCTATCAACAAAATACGAAGCAGTTTCCAAGATTTCTTCCAGTCGGCCATCAATCTGCAGCACTCTACATCTCTCATCTTCAACGGCAGTTTGTAGCTGCAGCATCTTGGTTTTTTGGGCCAAAACATGTTCTTTGAATGACTGGAGGTCAACCTATTGTTCCCTTGCCTCCTCCAGGGCCATTGTTAAAGAAGTGACTTGCTCTTGATGATCCTTTCTCAGTTCTTTGGTGTTCAAATCATTAGCTTGCAGGAGTATCTTCAGCTGGTCTTCTAGTTCCTCCACTTTTGTCAGTAGCTTTTCCTTTTCACTCTTGAGCTCTTGACACTCTTTCTGTGCCTTTTCCAGAGACTCCTGTGTGGTTTCCATGACCTGTCTTTCCACTTGGAGGGCCTGTAACTCCCTTTTAGAGGATTTCATTTCTCTTTGCATATCATCATATTTCCTTTTGAGTTTGTTGCTTTCTTCTCTCTCTTTCCTCAGTGTATTTTTCAACTGAGAAGAGGATTTCCTGGACTGTTCCAAGTCCTTTATGATCTTTTCTACATTTTCCTTTGAGGCGTGAAGAAGGGCAGAGCCGGCTCTCAAGGTGAATCTCGGATCTAGGTCTGTTCCCAACATAACAGCCATATCCGTTATCATTTTTCCAGGCATGCCAGCCGAACTTCCTTCTTCTACTTTCCTTTCTATTCTCTTTATTATTCTCTTCGTTGCCCTATCATAATATACAGTATTGAAATCAGGAATTTCCTTTCCCTTTTCCTGCACAAAAGGAACCAGCTTGAGAGTGGGGACCATGGGTGAGCTGGCATCAGGTACTTGGGAGGTCTGAACCTCAGGGTTCTCCACTTCTTGGGTCTGCTCTGCAGCTGTTTCAGAGGCTGACTGCTGTGTTAACTTTATCCTCTTAGCTTCTTGCGTTTGGAGCTCCTCATCTAGCTTTCCCTTTGCTTCTTCTGCTTCTTTTCTAGCTGCTTCCTCTACATGTTTGGTTGCTTCCTTTGCTTTCTCAGCTGCTTCTTGGGAAGCTCTTCTTTTCTCTTCTTCTACTGTATGCATCCATTCTACAGTTTCCTTTTCCAACCTCTGGGCTTCTTCATTTCTCTTTCTGGCTTCTTCTTCATCCTTTTCCTGTTCATCCCCCTTTCCACCTTTGGTGGTAATCTTTTTCTTGAATCTTTTCATTAGCATTGTCATGTTTGGGGAATTTCGGAAGACAGATTCTTCCTTATCAAAGTGGTGAGTATACTCAAAATGTACTTTGTGTTCTTTACAATGCTCCACCACTTTACCCTGGGAGTCACTCCTATGATATGGCATTTTTCCAAAATGGAATTTCCCCAATTCTTCTACGAATTCCTCAGCCTGTTTCACCTTTGTGCGTTTGTAGCTTCCCAACCTAAATGGCAAAGGAGGGTATGCAGTCTTCTTGTATTCGAACAAGAAACTACCTATTCCATCAATGAACACCTGCCTAACTACCTCTTTGTGGATAATATAATCCGTTGCATATTTGGGAAGCAGAGAAGGAGGTTTTCAATCACCAAACATTCTGAAATACATGCCATTTTCTGTCAGGAAGTAGTCTGCATAATACTCTATTACTTGCATGGCCCCCTCTGACATACAGTCACACTCTTTCAAGAAAATGAGTGTGTAGAGTGGCATAATGAAATGCTCACACACTTCTCTGTAATGGCTGTGGTACTGGTGGACCCACAATGGTTTATATGCAGCATAAACAGGCATTCTTTCCCTGTCCCAGATGCACCTGAGACCAGGGAAAGGGTGGTTGCACAGTATGTAGTCTATCAATATTGAACTCATATAGAATTCAGATTTTTTCCTGGTTTCTCCTCCCAATGCTGCGGCCAAGCAAGAAGAAAGACTTCTTGATACCAGGCTGGCCTAGTTGAAGACTGTTCCTTGGGATGCAATGTAAAAAATAATAGGTATCCATTCCAGTTTGAACAACCTGCCATGACCTCTTCCAAATATTATGTTGAGCATCAAAGCTATAAATCTGTATGGAACTCTTAAACTTGCAGGGTCATATTCCCCTGTCACTCTATTTCTGAACTGTTTTCCAGTCAACATAATCCTCTTCATGGTCTCTCTAAGGTCCATTCTGATGCCATCTAACGAGTCGTCAGATAAGAACACCTGAGCTTCTGGCAAGTGGTAGGCCAGGGCTATGTATCCATGGCTATAAGTAGCATAGCCTTCCTTTTCAATGTTCCCCAAGATCATTGTGGCTATATCTGCATGGGGCAGAATCCATCCAATTACCTCAGAGCATGGGAATAGCTCTGGTCTGGTAGCAACCTTCATGATAGAGGATTTCTCTAGGTTAGCATAGATGGGCTCTTCTTCTAAGCCCATATCGGGAACTTCTCTACAAGAAATCAATCTATATATTTCACCCCATTTGTACTCAGGTTCAACACCAGAAACACATTGAGTATCTTCATATATGTATTCGGTCTTTGTGACAACCTCTACTTCTGGCCCTTCTTCACCACAGGGGCCTTCTTCTTCTGCCTCTTGGACATGGTCGATTCAAATTATTCCTGCCATATATAACATTGTAACATTGAGAAATTTAAAGTGCAGACATTTATATGACAGTGTGCAGCGTTTTACTTCTTTTGTGTGTATCCTAACAGCAATTTGTAAAAAATATGTGGGTATGGATAGCCTAAAATGGCCTAACTACTCCGGACTATTAAAACCAAAGTGAAACATTTAAATGACCTTGTCTATATCTAGCATGATGCAAAACATGTCACAAATAAAAATAGCAATCTATTACTAAAAATTCTGCCAATAAAAATGGGTGAACAACATCTTCCTTAACATGTCCAAAGTCTTCATCTTTTGCGGGTGCCATTAACAAATCAATGCGCGAGACGGATAGGGGAAAACTATGCAAGCCCTGAAGCTTTTAACAACACCGCTACCCCTACGATTTCTTAGTTAACAAACCGACCGACGTTACACATCCTCTCACAGGTTAGGGTTGCGCGGGATAGCGTAGGTCAAACGGTCGGGGTAAAGGTCACGGGAAGCACCAGACAACTCAAGCTTGATAGAGATAGATGGCCGCAAACCTACCCATACTCAACATCTTCACACAGGGGTTTCAGTGCGGAGGGCATAACGGCCGTCCGCACCAAACCCCCTTTCTCCTCTCAGCGCGGGGTTGCAAACAAATAGTAGTGGGAAAAACCCAAGCTGCTCTAAAGGTTCTACTACCCTCCCACGGTCAAATAAGATAAAACCACCACTCGTATAGGCGCAAATCCTAGCGGGATGAGAAAAACGGCCGGGGGGCACAAAATACCGTATAAAACTGCTAACAGTACAAGTGGAAAAAATGACGAGAAGCCTACCTAGCGAACGCAACACAATCAACAGGAAGATGAGTGGGTCGATGATGGTCAGGCTTCCACGATTCGCCACCTAGATGCAAGTATGCCGACAGCAGGGTCCTTCACTACTTCAAGAAAATGAAAGCTCGACGGCGACAATGCTTTGGCGATTAAAATAACAACGGAAAAACAATACACCATCCCTGAATATATATATGCGCTCACACGTGCGGGGAGAAAATATCAGACATCGGAGAGTTTTACCATCGGAGGCTGGCAGTAACCTCCCTTCCGCAACGGCAGATGGTCAAAGAGTATACCCAGCCATAGAGACATACGAGGCAAGAAAATAATCGTAAGATCGGACATCGAAAGGTTTAGGAATCAGAAGCTGAAAGCTTGCTTTGCTCCGCAACGGTGGAAAACTGAACCAAGAATCCCTCCGCAATGGCGGGGACAACCGGGAGAAAACTCTGAATCCAAAGACAACTTATGGACATATTAGTAAGATTGGCACTTCCGCCATCCGCAACGACGGAGAAGGAAAAACCTCGGGCAAGCGACTAAGGGCTGACGCGTCGGCTGGCGGATCGCTTTACACATCGGGCGTTAAACCCTTTTGAGAGCCGCAACGGCGGAAGAAAATAATGAGAAAACTCACAAAAGGAATGCGACGTGAAAACAAAGAAATCGAAAAAATAAATGAATTCAAATCGAAAACCCATCCGCAACGGTGGAAGAAATGATCATAAAAGCTTCCGATACCCAACAAAAAGCACCCGACGTGAAAAACCCAATGGGTCGGAAGTCGGAAGGCTTTCCACAAAACAAAAATACATCCGCAACGGCGGAATACCAAAGCTAAGACCCACCCGCAACAGTAGAAACTCAAAACAAAACATCTTCCGATTCCAGCATGTTTTCAAATGCGTTTAAGGGCAGCGATAGAACTTGCTCAAAAGTGGGTTACTTAAGGCATCAGAAGAAGAAGATCAACCCAATGGGTAGCTCAATCCAATCGTAAGCAAAGTCTTTCTGAAAGATCTTAGACCAAGTTCAAGAAGAAAAATCCAACTAATTCAAGCAAAGGAGGGTCCTAAAATTTTTGGAATTTTTGGAATTTGTTGCAGCTGCAACACTTAGTCAATCATGTTCAGGGAACTATGATGATGTAATGCTTGTGGTTAAGGCTAATATTCTAGGGGATTTACATTAAAGAAAATTTGACATCAACGGGACTATAATGTTGTAGAACTGAAGGTTATAATATCTATTATTGATTTAAATGAAAATGCACCTTATACAATTCATTATTTTGAAATAAAAGAAATGAATAGTCCGTTGATTGATCATCTTGGTTTAAAAGAATGATAGCCCAAAGAATAGGTATCTTGATGGTGGACACATAGTGGCTAAAGATTCACTAGTAATTAAATAATAAATCCCTTAAGAGAGATCCATATTGTTAGTCGAAGGATTAAAATAACATTGGAGTACGTATCAAATGATAGGGTAACTACTACACCTAAGTATTCTACCAATCAGAGGATTAATTAACGATGTGATAACAAGCATGTCTGATTTATGTTATCTAACTGAATTGGATGCAAATTGCATGTTTGGTTGCAGCAGAGGGGGATGGATGTAAATTGTCAAATGATTGTTTTACAATGCGTATAGTTTTTCCATTAGTGAATTTGATGGGATATGTTTCATTGAAATGACATGAGAAATCTACCACTAACATGTATGACTCATTTTGTAGTAACAGTGAAATAAAAAAATAATTGTACCCCTTTTCCGCACATATTGGCTTTAAGGTATAAGGGGGACATCACAGATCTCATGTGCATAAAGTTGTCACCACGAGGAAGTTATGATGAAGGTAGTGGATGAAAGCTACCTATTTTCCCCTGGGCCAGCTAGGGACCATTATGCATTCTGGGGACACTTAGATGTAAGACATTTTGGTTAAGACTCATTGCCCACACATTAGGAGGACTGTCACAAGAGTGGGGCCTATGTGAAGAGAATAACCTCTAGGTGCTATGGTGGTGTGCAAGAACGAAGGTGCCTAAGCTTGGTGAAGCACCCTGAATAACACAAGAAGGAGATACGAGGGTATCATCCTTATGTTGGGTGGCTTGGATTGGTACTCAGAGTACTATTAGCACTTGGAGTGCTGGTATGAAAGACATCTGGAAAAAGAATAATGCTAGGAAGAGGTATGTAAATTGCAGGTAAAATTATACCTATGAGCTAATATGTCTATTTATTGGCAAATAGAACCAACATGTATATTAGACCCACTATGGATTATGAAAGTTGTATAGTGTTGGATTTCTGAATTATACATTGTTTTCAATGTTGATGCTAGTATATATGCATATGTATGATTATAAATGAAAGATGAGGACCCAATCCCATTAATAAAAGGGATTACGAAGTATAAAAGTAAGCAATCAGAACAGAAATATGAAGACAAGAAATAATGACAGAACAAAAGAATGATGTTGGTTGAAAATAGGAACACCGAGGACAGTGTTATTTTTTTAGGGGGAAAAGATGTAATATCCCTCTTGTAAAAGACCCTGGAATGGGTTGTAAACTTCTTGAATATTATTGTATTTTTCTTCTGGTGAGGATCCAAAGGCCAAGGCCCCACTAGTAAGACCTTGTAATTGATACTATCCAAAGTTCCTTACGAGACTTAAGAGTTGGACACAACTCAATGATGGGAAACTGAACCCACGAGGGAAAAGAACAGAAAATGGTCAAAGAGCCTTAACTATGATAACATAGATTTAGTATCGTCATGGTTATGAAACCCTACAGGGATTCCCGTGTCGCCATAATTATCCCTTTTAAATGGCAGCTATTTAAAAATCAAACGTAATTAAGACATGATATAGTGACCTTGTCAGAAAGGTTGAGGGGCTAAACGTAAGGTAGGAGGAACCAAGGGGAGAAAATCCCAAAGAATTAATGGGTATGAGACTATATGTTTTAGTCTCCTTAAATTAAAAAGAAAATATATATTAAGTCTTTCTTATATAAAGACATGGGGTTATCATATAAGGTAGGTTAAGTCTTTTCCTATATGATAAGACATGGGTTTATTATATAAACTATTTCAACATGAAAATTAAGTCTTTTCTCATATAAAATACATGGGGTTATTATATAAGAGAGGATTAAGTCTTTTCTTATATAACAGACATGGGTTATTTTATAATTTATGTCAAGTGGAAAAGATAAGGATTAAATCTTTTTCTTATATATAAAAATTATGTCAGAAGTAAAAAGGGAAATAATAGAAGGGCATGGATTATTTTTATTTATATACTCACGGAAAACGAAAAAAAAATAACATTGTTAATATTATATATATATGGTTATGATGGATTGAGGAAGGAGATTAAAAACTAAAGAATTAATTCCTTCATTCATGCATTAATTCAAGCCTGACAAGAGGAGAGGAATTAAATGATTCCTGAAAGTAACAGTCAAGGTAGGGTAAGAATTAAATGATTTCTAAATGCCTTGATTTTAGGGAAAAAATGGTCACCATAATATTGGGATTTCTCATCCCAAAATCCTCGTGACAATTGTAACGGTAAATTGCTATGCTTAGCAATTTTGGTCGAGGAGCATGGCCTTATGAAAATAAATGAGTGATTTATTTATAGGGGATAACACCCAGAAGGAAGGGGAGGGGGGGGGGGATTTTTCTGATAACGGTCGCCAGAAAGGAGGTAGCATGGATCGAGAGGAAGTTGTGCAAGATTAGAGTAAGGAATCCATACCTCTAGGTTTACGATGGCAGTCATGGATCAGGCCTCTCCTTCTCGTTTCACGATTTGAATTCAGAATGCAACATGATTTAGGTAACACTCCCTGCCATGTGGTTGTTGCTTTTGGGTGTCTACTGTTTTATTATTGATAGGTTGCAGGGTATCCTCTATGTTGAATTACTCTAGGACTAGTATTCATGTATGCCAATTTAATGATAACCTCTGCATCATCGGATTCCTGGGTTACATCGTGTAATAAGCGTGAAGCTAATAACCTCTGTGTGGGATTAATTCCATTGTCTTTTGGCTGTGTTAACTTTGATATTACAGGGGGCTTATGTCTCCTTGCACCAAAAATCATTTCTTTGAACTTTGTTATAGGAATGCATCCACCAAGATACGTCCACAAGGATACGTCCACCAAGCTTTTTTAGTCGATTTATTAATTCTTCCATAAAGGGGTACAATGGTGCAGCTTATCTGTTACAATTTGATTCAGCCTCGAAACAAGGTGATGTGGTGGATAATTGCATTTCCCAATCCCAAATGGTATGTTCACGGCTTGTCTCTGCACAATTAGTTAGCATACAAACTATACTGGCTTAACCGAGAATGAGATCTCGGCTGAACACCATGAGTTAATATCTGGTCTATAATGGACATCTAAAGCTCTATATCAGGATGCTGCTTGTCCATGGTTCCTTCTAGACTTATAATATATGTCAACAATCCATCTTTCAACAATAACTTAATACATGATTAAACTTTTAAAACATAAAAACATATAGATTAACACATCCTTCAACGAGCTGCTTCGAGTTATGCATGAAATCAATTAAGCCAAAAATAGAGGCATAACCCGGATCAAAAATGGGGAACGGTTAAGTTTTACACTCCATACAGAAATTATTTTTCCTGATCGATTTTATTTCTACAATCATGGTACAACACAACGATTTTATGAAGATTACTATTCAAACTTCAGATCGATATCATATAGTGATTTTATGAAGAACACTATTCAAACTTCAGATATTTATGAAGATCGCTATTCAACTTCAGATCGATGTCAAACAGAGATTTATGAATATCACTATGAAGATCACTATTCAACTTCAGATCGATATCAAACAAAGATTTATGAAGATCGCTATTCAACTTTAGATCGATATCAAACAAAGATTTATGAAGATCGCTATTCAACTTCAGATCAATGTCAAACAGAGATTTATGAAGATCACTATGAAGATCGCTATTTTTAAATGATGCTGTGAATTTTTGGAGTAATATAAGACTGCAATCGAAAGTAAAAGTTATGAAAAGATTAATAACATACATGGAAACCCAAAATATTATACTTAACTCATATGGTAGCCCAAAAATCAGTACCAATTTCAAAACACTAAAATATTTATTTTAATCCAATTAGAACTTATTGATATAAGCTAAGTGCAAGATCACAAAAACAGATGTGAAGCCTTATGCTTACATAATACAAACAGATGTGCGCACGTTGCTATAGAAGCCAAAGAATTCCACTTTTGACGAGATATGACAAGACACATTGGAGATCAAGCCATCATGCAAATCATCAACAACGTTTTCATGAAATTGTGGTAAGGATAAAACATATTTGACTAGCACATCGGTTGTGGGCATAGAGAAAATCGGGGTCTATCAAGCATAAATCCAAGCAATTATTCAACCTACAGATCAATCGTGGCATAGGTAAAAACTAAGTTTAGACAAGGCACAACTCCAAATTGTAAAGCAACACCAGATCGATGAAATCATGGTCATAAAAAATAGTGTCCAGACGTGCACAGATCATGCCTATGAAGCAATCTCCAAATTGATAAAAACATAGCATGTAACCCAGCTAACAAACAAGGCATAGATCATGCAAAAACCCCCGATTGAAATAATAAAATAGCTTTTGACATGCAATCACAGAAATGAAAGGATCATGGGCATATAGAACAACTAAAATTAACGAAAGCATTTACATCATGATTGGGGTTTAGATCGATATCATTTCTCATACCATGGCACAAACAATGAATAAATCAAGAATATAACCCAATACCCAGATCTGAAAATAGTGCGCACAATAAAAATCAAAGCATAATAGCACGCAATACTCTAGATCTGAAATCGCTGCACAATAAAATTGTTACACATGAAAGGTCATAGCTTTACTAAGATCCACACTTGAGATCGTTGTATAATAAAAATCAAAGCATAATAGCAAGCAACACTCCAGATCTGAAATCGCTACACAATAAAATCATTACACATGAAAGGTCACAACATTACTAAGACCCACACTCCATATCATTGCATAATAATAATCAAAACATAATAACAAAGCAACACTCTAGATCTGAAATCGTTGCACAATAAAATCGTTACACATGAAAGGTCACAACATTACTAAGACTCACACTCCAGATCGTTGCATAATAATAATCAAAACATAATAACAAAGCACCACCCTAGGTCTAAAATCACTGCACCATAAAACCCCCAAATACCGAATGGCCCTCCTTCACATATCGCCCCCCATTACATAGGAAAATCATAGGGAAAAGTGGCGAGGGTTTTGCCAACAGGTTTCTTGTCAATGTGGGGAAAAAACACAGCCAAGTATCTTTTTTTCAAATCTGTTTCTATTTCTGGAAAAATGAAACGCATGCTGACATTCATGCGCCTTCCTCAAATGAATGAGAGACTCAATTAATACTCAATTAATAGTAACGGAATCTAAATATTTGATATCCTTGTTAAATGTACAATAGTAATGTTCTCCAAAGCTAGAAAACACACCTTTTCACCAGACCCGTTAATGACAATAAATATCCCAATTCTCTATTTTATTATAGTCAATCTATTTTATTATAGGGCGCATCAAGTGGCTAATGTTCCCATATAGCATCTCCATGGAACTAATGAAGTGACAACATCATCCCAAGCTAGCAAACTCACAAAAATACTATGGTGGACAAGAGAGGATTATTCAATAATCCTATCAGCATCTAGAAAATAAGGTTACGGTTTTTATTTTCTTATAATGGATTCATTCCACCATGAATCTTGATCATGTTGGTAGAGATCAAGTAATTGCACTATTAAAATCTATTAAGAGATATGGTGAAAAAAAATGATGCATCAATATATACTTAACGAATGGAAAAATAGACAATATATACTTTATGTAAGGAAAGTATAACATAATATCACGTATGAAGGGAATACATGATATGTAAGAGGAATTTCTATCGTAATGAGTATATAAATTTCTAATAAATAGAGAAAGAGAGAGAGAGAGATTAGAAATATTATCTTGAAAGTCCAAATGAGTTGTATATATAAAATCATGTTGGGAAGTTATGTATGATTAAGATCATAAGATATACTATATATATGGTTATCTATCTAACAAATCCTAACGTATAAAAGAAATGTAAAACTTCGTAGGTACCCCCATCATGATTTTCCACTTTTCATTACATGTGTAGTGTGTTTTTGACAATAAGGGAATGATTGCTTTATGATATTGGGTATTTCCCAACTCAATTAGTCTCTAATTATTATCCTCTACTCATCATTTTCTTATAAAAAGAGTAGAAAACTCCCACTTTTAATGGAAGGGGAAGAAGGTTTCAATATTTGTGTGAAGATCATGTTGGGAAAACTATATGGAGTGTTATGCGAAAATCATGACAATGTATGAGTATTATGCTAATATTATGCACACTAAGAAGTGCTACCATAGACATGGTAGTTATACTAGTATGATTGTGATGCCAAAAGAAAGATCATTTCCATAGAAAAATGTCTTATATTATCTTGAGTCAAAGTGTATTTAAGAGGGGGGGGGGTAAATATTTGAATGAGCAACAAAAATATTGGAGATAAAATAGGTTGCTTCATACTTGTTGATGTTTACAATGTTGTTTTATTGTTGAGTGATAGGCTGCATGATCTGATCATTGATAACATGAGCTTATAATGTGATATTGTAGAATCTAAATGATCTTAATCTTAATCTAAATTGATATTTAAAAGTGGGTTTCCTCTTGGAAACCCACTTTACAAATAAAACAAAGAATTAAATTATGTTATAAATGTTTTCAAGTAAGCAATGTTTGGTGAACCCTTTATAAATTTTGAAAATAAAAAAATAAACTCAAGTAGTGCATTATATATAGTAATATGCAAAACAATACGTTGTTATAGTAGATTATTGAATGTATGAACTATAGAAGTGCATTTTTCTAATGAAAGGACATCGGTGCATTTTATTGTACAATGTGCACCAGTTATCGTAGAAATGTTTAAAAAAACTAATAATGACGTGTTTTGGGATTCAATGCAATAACTCGTCCCATTTCTATAGATATGAAATGTCCCATATTCGAATGAAAAAAAAACATTATATATCCACAAACTAGAAGAAAAACCGTCATAGTGAAATAATAGGAAACATAAAATCATAATGCTAGAATTTGGAGCCACACAAAACATTATGGAAGCAACAAAAATGCTAGGTTTTGTAGCACTCAAGGGAACTAGGAAAAATCTATATTTCTTCATAATGCATCGTAAATATTAATAGGAACACAAAATTTAATGAACTTTTTCCAAATAATGAGAGGAAAAATTGAGATGAATAGTAAGAAGTTACATGCTTGAAATTTCTCCTCTGTAGAGTTGTATGGACCTACAACGATCCTTACAAAATTTGATCTTCAAAATATTTAGACACTCAAAAGTATTTCATTTGTTAATATTTCTTGCACAAGTGTCCCTTCTAACTTTTGGAAAACAAATGGGATAATGATTTGGGGTTTGAATTGTAAACTCAAAGTTTAGAAAATAAAATTCCACTCATTTTTCATGGGATATTTTAGCTCACTAATGAGGAACGTGTCTGTCATTTTCTTTTAATTTTAATATTTGAGGTTTTGGAACACTTTTTAGAGACAAGCACACTAGGGAATTATATGTGTAAACCACACTCATATAATATAAACATATTCAAAATGCAAGTAAGACCATTCACACTTAAAAATTTGCAGATATTTTTCTTTCTTATATCTTTGTTATTGGTATTTATCATAGTTTAGTACATCCATGTGTTTGGCTTATTGGAATGTACTGATGCGCACTATTTGTAATAAACACAATGATTTCATTGAAAATCCCTTCAAAATTTTGTTTGGAGTTAAAATGTTTTATGCATCCCAAAGTTTCTTTGGGAATGCAAACACATAAATTACAATAGTCCATATATGTACAAATGACACTTAAAGTCACTTCATTTACTGAAAATAGGGTGTTAAAATTCTATTTGAGGTTAGATTCTTATATGTTTGCCAAAATTTCTTTTAAGAAAGTAGACATGTATTGAATGTTGTTTTGGCTCAAATGCAAGGAGAAAAATTTATAATGGTGAATGGCGAATTCTTCATATTCCAACTCATTTTGTATTTCTCAAAGTTCATCAAATAACTCCCTCCCATTTGTAATAACTTTATATTTTATTTATATTTTTATTATGGCATTGAATTTATGTTATTTATTCATGTGCGTGTGAATAATTATGCATTGAATTTTGTAGGCTTGTAATTCTAGATCGAGTTTAGGTGCACAATATATTCCACCCATCGAAAAACACACAGGCTCTTATCAAGAGAAGGATATCGCAAGGAGTTGGTAGACAAAACTAAACAAATACTTTAACCTGCCAATTGTAACATGTCATTTTCCAGCCACCATCCTGGGCCAATGGTACTTCATTATGAACTAGATATCTTTTATGACACCCAAATTATATGTGGTTGTTCAAAGTGTAAAGGGTCGACGAAGAAACCTTAGCATGCTAAATCTAGAGGCCACGGTCTCCACTCAAAACTTGGAGGAGATAAATTGAGAAAGAAAAGTCATGTATGATAATTACAATCTCTAATAACAGAGAAATGTTAGTGATTTCTTCTTTCAGGTTTTTTATTATAAAAACCATATATTAGAAAGATTTATTCTACATTTAGAACTTGTCTTTTATAATTCCAAATAAAAAATATTTGAGCAAACATAACTTATTTTTATTATTTTATTGAATATGTTGGTTCTTACATAAATAAAATTTTGTTTCAACAAGAAGACGGGAAATTTATATTTTAATTTTTTCAGAACGTAATTGAAATTCGTTTCGAGAAAAAGACAAGGGATTGATATTTTAAATTTTCCAAGGATAATAATAAATGAGAGTTAAAATACTAAAGTATAAATGATTGTATTTGGATCTCCTTTATTTTATAAATGTATTTTTATAAGTGGAAAAGACTGAACGTAATGAAGTTATGATGGGATACTAGAGCTAACAATCATCCTTCTTCTTTTCAAGTAAAAATGGAAAACCACCCTTCATGTGTGCAGTCAAGTGTTATTCAGATCTATGTGTATGTTTTGGTCATGTAATTATGTGTGAAGGGAAAAGGTAAAAATAAAATTTAATGGAATTATTAAGTTTATCAAAACTTGTGTCCCCTATACTACAATATCTGTAGAAGGAGGTTGGCTTTTGCATCCATTAGGTCAAGAAAATTAAGCAACAAGCTAAAAACTTGAAACAAAATATTTTCTTCATGTGTCAACCTTATTTGGTCATTCAATGATATTCAATACATGAGATTATAAGAGGACCCATGCAAATGGCCGACAGGAAAAATGGTGTCTCTTGTGCAAATTTTTTATGTGTTAAAATTTTGATGTCTCTCATAGTTTAAGTTTCAATTTCAAAGGTATAGTCTCTCCACGTCTAGGCCAGGTATTAGTTTCAAAGGTATATTTCCTCCATGTATAGGGGTTTCGAGGTTCTCTAAAGCTAGCTAAAACTTTGAAAAATCCTATAACTATGCCCCTTGAATTTTTGGACTTTTTTGCTTTGTAAGATTTCATTGACATTCAAAGGATCGAGGCTAAAGCATTGACTTATTCACCTAGTGTTTTCAAATTTAAAAATTTATGTACAAAAGTCTTTTGGAGGAAACTTCTTTTCACTTATGTGGCAATTTAGAACTTTGATGTAACTTATTTTCACTTATTTTCCAAGACTTGCTTTCATTTCATAGACTTATATTATCTATGCACAACTTTCTCTCATTTTTCGAAACATATGGAAGTTCTCTTCGATGTTTCATTACCCCCTCTATGAAGGTATGCTAGCCTCACTGACATAATAAAAAACAAACAAAACCAATAGTTATTTTCTATTCATACCTACAACATTTGGATTTTAAAAACCATAAAAACACACATATGTTAGGTCACATGATTACTGATCACAATTAAAAGTCTATCATATAAATGTTGAAAAAAAAATGTTTATCATATGAATTTAGAGAAAGCATCCTAAAAAGTAATATTAAAATAATATCATATGAATGTAAAAAAAGCATCCTAAAAGTACCATTAAAATATTGGATTTTAAAGACCAAAATAAACTTCGGAAAAATGACAATATTGTCATTTTTGAAAGTCGAGAAGGGAGGGGTTACGATAAATCCTCCACGAATAAGGGAAGATGGTACTTGCAGCAAACTTGTAGATTATTCTAACATGGAGTTACACATATTGTTCAAATGAGGAGTTACACACTATTGGTTAACTCAGAGCCCGATTTTTTGAAAAAACGGATACGAGATTTGTCGAAAAGCGAGAAGATCGACAGGATGAAAAGTAGGTTCTGTCTTTTTCTAATCTGCTCTATAACAGTCAAGTAGGGACAGAATGCCTATTTAAGTATGTCTCTCTCAATACGCTTTGTTTTTTTGCTCATATGCTCTTCCTCGTCCTTTTTCATTTGCAGAGCCCATCTGGAAGCGCTTCCTGTGTCTGTTCTTTGTTTCTGTGTATCTGTTCTTTATCTTTGTGTATATGTTTTGTCTCGTTCTGTATATGTTTTCTGTTTGTCTTTCTATTTTGTTGTTTTGTCTTGTCTGTATGTGGGCTACACTTATAATAAAAGAGGCTGCATTTCTTTGAATTTGAATCGGAAGAACCAGAAAGCATTTCGATTCCAAAGATGCAGAAAGGATGAATGTAGGGCGCCCATAGAGCCATTATAGCCATTACAAGTATACATTTTTAACAAATGGTTTCCCATAATTATTATACGCTTTCTCCACTAATCTCAATCATGAGTTGTTTCCCTATTTGGGCAGGTTCAAGGAGAAACCACAAGATCTATAGACAAACCCCAAGAGAACAACAGGTATGTCTCCATGTCTCTTGTTTTTTTCAATTAAGAGAAAACTGTTCAGTTATAATGCTGCCAGATATTTGGTTGCATTGTCGTTCATGTAGCTCTTTAGGCTAGGTCGCTTTGGATCTATTGTTCAATTAAGAGAAAATTGTTCAACTATGATTTTGTTTGTGTTTTTTTGTTCAATTAAGAGTATTCTTAAACTATAATGTTGTTCGTTGAAGATCTATTGTTTTATTAACAGAATATTGTTCAATTATAATGCTTGCAGATTTGTGCTTGCATTGGTATTCTTGTAGCTAGGTTAGCTGGTTAATTAAGAGAATATTGAATATTGTTCAATTATAATGCTTGCAGATCTGTTCGTGCATTGGCATTCCTCTAGCTAGGTTAGCTCATTTCGGATTTGTTCTTAGCTTTTCTTTTACGAAGCCTGGGATCTCATTTTAAATGGCCCAATAACTAGGATTGGATTTGGACCTTATCTTTGTTGGCCCTCGATCTCATTAAAACTAAATATGTCATTTCAAACTCCTCAATGCTCAGAAAATATCTCATTAAAACTAAATCTGTCATTTAAAACTCCTCAATTATAACTTTGACCCTTAGGTCAGTTGAAAATAGCCTTCAGACCGATGGTGTTGTAATCAATTGCAAAGATCCGGGGAGTTCGGCCTCATCAAAACTAAATCCCTCATTTCAAACTCCTCAATTATAAGTTTGGTTTAGTTCAAAATAGCCTTAAGACCCCATGGTGTTGTAATCAATTGCGAAGATCCGAGGACTTCTGCCACAGAGACAGTGCGATAGTGCCACAATGATATTTACCCAAGAGATACTTGCTAGAGTTGATCAGAGTGAGTAGGCGTGGGAGCTTGCTTCTGGTCATAATGTAGATTTGTTTTTCTGAGACCTTGCTTCGGCTCCTTTATTTTTCCCAACCATATTTTAAAGAAATCATATGAAAAAACGGCTTAAATAGTCATAATATCAGATAATCAATAAGAAAAAGGAGTTTATCCTATCCCTCAAACTCATTTTCTTTTCTGTCCTTTAATGCGTGTTTTGTACTTTCAAGAGTAAAAACAAAATTAATACTTATTTCTTTGATCCATATAGTAATCCATGTTGTGAGGATAGTACTCCATGTTGTTGTGAATATTGATTTTATTCATGGTGTAAAAAAAAGAAAATGATAGATATTGATTTTATTCATGTTGTTAGAAAAAAGAAAATGATGAATATTAATTTTATTAATGTATGGATTTTATTCATGTATTCAATTTAGAATAACTGTTTTTTAAGAATATTGTTTAATTGTAATTTTGGGTTATTATTATTTAATTGTAACTGTTGATCACTTCAATTATAACTTTGGATTATTATGATTTTGTATTTAAGAAAATTTTAATAAGTTTTTTTTTCTTCTTATTAAAAGTTGTATTAAAAGTTGTTGTTCAATTAAAATAGAATTAGTACTGCTATTGCAAAAACTACTTCATAAGATTGTGATTTCAAATTTAGATTACAAACTTTTCAAATTGAATATTCACCAGAAACTCCAGAAATGCTTGAATATTCACTAGAAGCTAATCAGATTATAGAATATTCACTGGAAATTCCAGAAATGCCTGAAGCTCGCCTTCTTTGCTGTTGTTTTAAGCAAATACCGTACTCTCAAGATGAAAAAAAATTAGTTGTCATAGCATCTAATGAATAATTGTCTAATTGAAGTGGAAATATTTTTTAAATCAATGATATTCAAAGTGTTATGGAGGTATTTTGTTAAGGTTAAATTTCAAGAAAATTAATCACTCACTGAGTTCAATCCTGCCTATAGGAAGAAATAAACTGTAGGTTTTTTTGGCAATCCGAAACAAGTTTTCAATATTATATAAAAAAATTATTTTCTTAATGAAAAAAATAACTAGTTTTCTAAATTTATTTCTTTATATATGCGTCACTATGGGAAGTAGAGTGTAGTTAAGGAAATGGTATATAAGTTCTATTAAACTAAATACCTGTTTTATTTGATAAATAGATAGGGAAAACTGAAAAACCTAAAATGTTGGTCTTGTGTCACTAGTTTACTTTGAAATTTATAATTTTTTAAAGACCAATTTTGGAATGTTTTGAAATTTTTTTAAGATTGGTTGATAGGGGATTTGTAATATATGGATTATATTTTATTGCAACAATAGATTTATTGTATTGGTGTATAATTTTCAAAAATGTCAATGAAAGTTTTCAAAAATGTTTTTAGAAGGAATATAATGATCTTTTTTTTTCATATTTATATAAAGATGTTTCTTATATTTTTTTTGTTTTGTTTTTTCCAGGTATAAATCATCTTTTAAGCAGCCTTTTACAATTGGAATTATATGATTTACTATTTCCATATGGATGTATTTACTCTCAATCTTTCACACAATATATATGTATTTTTAGAGAATATTTGAGATGAGAGTTTTGTAAAGACATACTACGGAGCTTATTATCTTTAATACAAGTAATTACTTATGGGGGATGGGATTAAACCCATCCAAATGCTCTAAAGGGTGGGGTGCCCCATCATCTTTAGAGTTGTGTCTTGTAATGTTGTGTAGTATGTATTTTTCACATATTCATTTTACATTTCTATCCATTTCCACATAAACTAATTTTATAATTTCTCAATACATATTAAACTTTATGGATAACAATGAGCTAGCACATTTTCAATACAAACTAGTTTCAAAATTTGTCCAATAAATAAAGTTCATTATATATATTTTAAATTCTATTTTTACAATTTATTTTAAATTTTTTTCATTTTTATCCTTTAAATTTTTAATTTTTAATTTTTAAATTACTTATAGTTTATAGTAAAATATTTTTTATTTAAGTAGGTGGCTTTATTTATTTAAATACTAAGTATATTATTATATCGTTACTATTTATATTTTAAGCAATGTATACTTGTTTATTATATTATGTTTGTTTTATTTGAGTGTATTCTCTGTATAAATGTTTCATAGATGAGATTAATTTTAAGTCAGTTTATTTTCATTAATTTAAATTGCTTGTTGATTGGTGAGTGTTATTGGTATAATTTGCTAAATGTAATTGGATGTTTGATTGTAACTAGATTTGTGTTTGCATAATTTTAGGGTGTAAATGTTTGTTAAATGAGATCATTTTTATGTTAGTTAGAGTGTAGCTTATTTCATCAATTGATTATAGCTTATCTATGAAATTGTTTGTTGATTGTTGAGTGTGATTGGAATGATTATATGTTTGTTTGTGAATGTAATTGGATTTATTGTTTGTAACTACATTTGTTTTTCATAATTTTGGGGCATCTTGGGAGTAAATGTTTGCATTTATATGTATCTATGAAATTTAAATTTGTTGATTAGTGTGTACTTAGAATGTTTTCTTAGAATGTAGGTGATTTTTATGTTTCTTGAAGTGTAGTTCTTTGCATCAATTGATTAGAAAAGTCTTTATTGATCGGTGAGTGCACTTGAAATGTTTATTAGAATGTAGGTGATTTTCATGTTTGTTTTTTGTATGTATTTAGGAAATTTTTTGTTGATTGATGAGTGTAATTTGAATGTTTGTTACAATGTAGATGATTTTTATGTTTGTTAGTATAGCCCTTTCAATCAATTGATTGTATTTGTACGTATCTAAGAAATTGATTGTTGATGTGTAAGTGTAATTGGAATGTTTGTTATAATGTAGGTGATTTTTATGTATGTTAAATTGTTGTGATTTGTATCACTTGATTGTATTTATGTATTTATGAAATTGTTTGTTGATTGAGTGTACTTGAATGTTTGTTAGAATGTAGGTGATTTTTATGTTTCTTTTTGTATGTTTGTAGGAAATTATTTGTTTATTCATAAGTACACTTTCAATGTTTATTACAATGTAGTTTATTTTTATGTTTGTTAGATTGTTGTGATTTGTATCACTTGATTTTATTTATGTATCTATGGAACTATTTGTTGACTGAGTGTACTTGAATGTTTGTCTAAATGTAGGTGATTTTTATGTTTATTTTTGTATGTTTCTAGGAAATTATTTGTTTATTGATAATTGCAATTTGAATTTTTGTTACAATGTAGATTACTTTTATGTTTGTTAGATTGTTGTGATTTGTATCACTTGATTGTATTCGTGTATCTATGAAATTGTTTGTTGATTGAGTGTACTTGAATGTTTGTTACAAAGTAGATTATTTTTATGTTTGCTAGATTGTTGTGATTTGTATCACTTGATGGTATTTGTGTATCTAAAAAATTGTTTGTTGATTGAGGAGTGTACTTGAATGTTTGTTAGAATGTAGGTGATTTTTATGTTCATTTTTGTATGTATCTAGGAAATTATTTGTTGACTCATAAGTGCACTTTGAATGTTTGTTACAATGTAGATTATTTTTATGTTTGTTGGTGTAATTCTTTGCATCAATTGATTGTATTTGTATGTATCTAAAAAAATGTTGCTTGATGTGTGAGTGTACTTGGAATGTTTGTTATAATGTAGGTGATTTCTGTGTATGTATTGTAGTAGTTTGCATCAATTGATTGTATTTGTGTGTATCTATGAAATTGTATGTTGATTGAGTGTACTTGAATGTTTGTTAGAAGGTATGTGTCTTCATGTTTGTTTTGTATGTGTCTAGAAAATTGGTTGTTGATTTCTATGTATGTTAGATTGTTGTAATTTTCATCACTTGATTGTATTTGTGTGTATCTATGAAATTCTTTGTTGATTAAGGAGTGTACTTATGTTTGTTAGAATGTAGGTAATTTTATGTTTCTTGAAGTGTAGTTCTTTGCATCAATTGATTAGAAAAGTGTTTATTGATTGGTGACTTGAAATGTTTATTAGAATGTAGGTGATTTTCATGTTTTTTTTTTTATGTATTTAGGAAATTGTTTGTTGATTGTTGAGTGTAATTTGAATGTTTGTTACAATTTGGATGATTTTCATGTTGTTTAGTATATCACTTTGTATCAATTGATTGTATTTGTATGTATCTAAGAAAGTGATTGTTGATGTGTAAGTGTACTTGGAATGTTTGCTATAATGTAGGTGATTTTTATGTATGTTAGATTGTTGTGATTTGTATCACTTGATTGTGTTTGTGTATCTATGAAATTGTTTGTTGATAGAGGAGTGTACTTGAATGTTTGTTAGAATGTAGGTGATTTTTATGTTTCTTTTTGTATGAATCTAGGAAATTATTTGTTGTAATTTGCATCACTTGATTGTATTTGTGTGTATCTATGAAATTGTTTGTTGATTGATGAGTGTAATTTGAATGTTTGTTACAATGCAGATGATTTTTATGTTTTTAGTATATCACTTTGCATCAATTGATTGTATTTGTATGTATCTAAGAAATTGATTGTTGATGTGTAAGTGTACCTAGAACGTTTGTTATAATGTAGGGGATTTTTATGTATGTTAGATTGTTGTGATTTGTATCACTTGATTGTGTTTTTGTATCTATGAAATCGTTTGTTGATTGAGGAGTGTACTTGAATGTTTGTTAGAATGTAGCTGATTTTTATGTTTCTTTTTGTATGTATCTAGTAAATTATTTGTTGATTGATAAGTTTCACATCAATTGGTTGTATTTGTACGTATCCAAAAAATTGACTGTTGATGTGTGAGTGTACTTCGAATGTTTGTTATAATGTAGGTGGTTTCTATGTACGTTAGATTGTAGTAATTTGCATCACTTGATTGTATTGGTGTGTATCTATGAAATTGTTTGTTGATTGAGTGTACTTGAATGTTTGTTACATGGTATATGTGTTTTCATGTTTGTTTTGTATGTGTTTAGAAAATTTTTTATCGATTTCTATGTATGCTAGATTGTTGTAATTTGCATCAATTGAGTGTGTTTGTGTGTATCTATGACATTGTTTGTTGATTCAAGAGTGTACTTATGTTTGTTAGAATGCAGATCATTTTTATGTTTCTTGAAGTGTAGTTCTTTTCATGAATTGATTAGAAAAGTGTGTATTGAATAGTGAATGTACTTCAAATGTTTATTAGAATGTAGATTATTTTCATGTTTTTTTTGTATGTCCAGTAAATTGTTTGTGGATTGATGAGTGTAATTTGAATGTTTTTTACAATGTAGATTTTTTTTATGTTTGTTACTGTAGCCCTTTTGCATCAATTGATTGTATTTATGTGTATCTAAGAAATTGATTGTTGATGTGTAAGTGTACTTGGAATGTTTGTTATAATCTAGGTGATTTTTATGTATGTTATGTAACGTCCCCACAATTGTCGATTGTGTGAAAGTCAAGTAAATTTAATGTTTTATTGTTACTACATCTTAAAATAGGGACCATGTTAGTGTCAAAATTTTGCAAGGCATTTCTATGAAGCATGTCTAATCCAATTTCGATATATCAAAACTACACTCATGGCATAGCAGTCATTTTAAAGTGTGTTGTTTACTTCAAGGAAGCTTTCTATCCCTAAAACAACACATTTCACAACTAACCATTACATCCCTTCCACCATTGTTATTAATAACCCCAGGTTTTTCTCTAGATTGTGCATCCTAACTGTAACATGTCCCTAAATTAATGAATATGAGTTTTTCGTGCCATAACAACTTGTAATTAAAGTACATGTACAGAAACTATTGTTATATTCATTACCTTTGGTCTTTCCTATACCATGAAACACACAATTATGTAAATCAATAACTATCGGATAAATATATTAGGATTTTTTGTTTTTCCTCGATTTCTCCCTTTTGCAAACCTTACCTTGGAACTTAAATAAACTTTATGACTGAAAGCCATAAATGTGATGCATCCCAGTAGATAAATTCTTATGTTCAGCCTTAAATCATTATTTTGTAACATGCCCCAAAAGATACAATTCATCAAACAATGAACTTGAACTCTTATCTAATTTATAGGCCTCCAAGTGATTTGCAAACATCGTTTCAATCGTAAAACTATATAATAAAACCATTCTTAAAAGTGCAGAGTTACATAATTAGCATCTCCTTATGAAGGGCCATTCATTATTTATTTCTAATCATTAAAACACAAGAATTATACTTCAATGCCTATCCATAATATAACCTTACAAATATTTAACCCATAACATATTAATGTTGTTGATGACATAAATCTTAATGTGATTTATTATAGGTTGTTAATCATTTCCATTTATTCACGACCTTGCAAGTAGTTATTCAGAACGATACTTAAGGTACCAACAAAGATCATTGTGATACCATTCAACTCTCATTAAAGATAATTTGTTAAATATTTAACTCATTATAAGCACACAAAAAAATACAAGACAATGAACAAATAAGCACAAAATAAACGGACGCCAATGTACATGGTTCACCCCAAACTTAGGGCTACATCTACCAAACTCTCTCTGCATGTCATATTTCGCAAATAGTCAGTTACAAAAATGAAAAAATTCTCTTGCCATCCAAGCTGCAACAACTATGTTGCTATACTGCTTCTTGTTTACACTTTCAAGACTTCCTAACATTTGAGTCTAAAGTATACTCTTTAATACCAGCTAGGGAAATCATTAATCTAGAGGTCATCGGTAATTCCCGACCCTTAAACTAGTCATACCCAATCTATATTGTTTGGGTCTATAAGAATACAAACAATAAAAGGCTATTCAACAATGATTAACATATCATCTGTAGGTATATGCAATTTTCTATCATATTAAAAGGATTTGGGTAATATTGCTGCTTGTTGCTTAATGATAAAATCAGATGTTTTCACACACAAAAGGTCAACACTCGCCATATCCAAAAAATATTTCCTATCCCATCCAATAGGAAGTAGAAATAATGATGCCTATAACCTTTTAATAAGTTCAGGTTTTATAACACTACAGAGGATCATTAAATGGTTTAAAACAAAAGGGTTACCTACCCAAGCCACACATTGACACCCATCCAAGATAGGTTCTTTTTCTATGGGTGTAAAAATGTCATGCAGAAATATTGTGCAGAATACACATGGTGTGTATATATATATATATATATATATATATATATATATATATCTTCACCTACCCCCATCATATAAATATAATCTGTGATCACCAAGGCCCAATCTATTGAGTCGGAGTCTGCTGAGCGAAGGGCTTTGCACTCGTTAATTCAATTAGGAAATAAATAAAGTCATATCGAAGGTATGAGTCAGAGTCAGGAATTCTTGGTCTCATACTAGGAGGTACTTCCATGCGGTATACACAAAGCGTTGAGAACATGTAAGAGCCCTGAACAGCCTTCCATCAACATCCACTTTTAATTTTGTTTGTACAGCCTTTAAGATGCATGATACTTAGTGGCATGGGATATACGGTTCTACTATTATCAGTTGTAATAAAACCATAACAACTTTAAACCTATCTATTAAGTCGCCCTTATAAACAAAGGTTTGCCTTATAAAAAAAGCACTACACTAGCTTTTTTATCAAACGAACTAAATTGCAACATACACAGAAAAATAAACTTGGGTCGTTTCACCTCATCTGCATGCTCTATCTGCACTATGTTTCCATCAAGCCCAATGGAACAAAATCCATATGCTCATAAAAAAAGGGACGGTTGAATGCCTTTACTTGGGTGGAAGTAAACGTTAACAAGTTGGATCTAGGGCTTGAGGTATAATTTCCATAAATTGCACATCTTAGTGTGAAGTCTTTTAATCCATTTTTCCAGTAAACAAAAATGATAATGATCCGTCCAAATTTGATAATTATCAGCCCAAGGTTGTAAACTAAAGAACGGCTAGATTCTGGGTGGAGAATAAACCATGGTCTCAGTCTTTTAACATGGTACTTAAGGCTTTCCTACATGTGCCTACATGCAGACCTAAAGCTAGCTCGATAATGGAAAGACTTAGGGAGTAGAGGTACTTAGGACCTAAACCCCATATCCTGATACACCTAGAGAGAAAACTCTCCCCAATAACATGTTTATTAATAGTCCCCACTATGGACAGAAATCCTTAGCCGCAGCATGGCATTAGACATATGTATAAGGAAAATAAGATGCGAACTAACATTCCTTATTCACAGGATAATAATACAAATCTTTGCAAAATGGTACTAAGCACATGTGTAAAGCATGGAAAGGGGAAAAAGCATACAGTAGAGCCTGTCCAAATTCAGACTGTCGTGGCTGCACTATATATGTGAGCCAACAAATTTCTGTTCTTGGCACATTTTCTCCATCTTCCAGAAGCAACACACACAGCTCCTCATGAAACAGAATTTCTCAAAACACATGACAAACCCTCTCCCTGGATGCAGTTCCCCAGGTTTTCCCTTCACACCCCCCCTTAAACTGAAAATCAAGCCCATTAAATAAGCATAGGAGAATGTCTATTTCCCCGAGGTGTACGAGGCTATCCATAATTTAAGGTAGAAATTCTTGCAATAATTCTGGCATCCATTTAACCATTGTCAGGGCATGCATCCAAACCAAAACCACTCAAATTAATGGTGAGGGAAAATGATTATTGCATGATTTAATAAGCCTTGGTTGGAGGGGAGTAACTAAATTTATTACCTCTAGCTATCATGAAATAAGAGAATATTCTTTTCCTAGGTAAGTGTTATAAATATCTATAGGATTAATGGTGAATAGGTAAATACCCCTTTTAAAAATATTTGTATCTCAACTACATATAAATTTATTAAGAGTCTTTATAAAATTAGTCTCCGTAGACGGTATGTTATCGAATGGTTGGATGAAGTAAGGGTGGAGGTAATAATTACCTTTCGATTTTAACTTCCAGGGCTATGAATTATAGCAGTTAATACTTAAACTCCTTGATTCTTTTATGTCCTCATTAAAAGGACTTCAACTCCCTCTATTATGGATTAACTATAATAGGGTTGGACATCTTCGCTATGACATCCTCGCTGGGATAAAATTTAGTGAAGTATGAACCCCTTCTAGGGTGGACCTTATCTCTAATACCGACATACTTCAAACGATAGCTAAGACTAAGTTATCAATTAAGGTTCTTTTAGTTGTTCTCCATTAGCCCTTGTTAAGTGGCGTCGACGCACTAGGTCTCCTTAGCTCATCTTTTTAGGTAAGTAACTCATATTGAGTTCCAGTTCTTGTTCTTGGTGGGGCCTTGGAATTGAGCTCCTCACCAGAACAATTACACTTTAACATCTTTACAATTACAAAGCATTCAGGGTACAACAAGAACGACATTACATCTTTCCCCCCTAAAAATAACACCGTCCTCGGTGTTCCTATTTTCAACCAATATCATTCTTCTTTTTTGTCATCCTTTCTTGTTTTCGTCATTTATATCCAATATCCTTCGATCTTTCCTCTTTCTTCTCAATTTCCTATTGCTCAGTAATTCACGCTCAAAATTGCAATTCAATTTAAACAAGATCTATAGGTCCTTTTTGGATTGAAATTTTCTAGTTTTCTTTTTTATTGGTGCCCAATCATTTTCATAATGCAATTCATTCATCAATAAACATAATTAATACCCTTTTCGGAGTTGGTCCAACCTTTGGATAGTTGTCATCCTCAACCTGAGGAAGGATCCTTTCTTCATATTTCACATAATAGTTTAATATTTGATATTCTTTCTGTAGCTAATCAAAGAACAAAGAAATTGTATTCACAACATTTCCCAATTCGAACATAGAACGAGAACCTCGTTTTGATTTATGTCCACCAAACATTGTAAATATTTATTATACATCTCCCCACCAAGGGGCATAGATTTGCAGCTTATCTACTACAGTTATTTTTCCTCCAATATATCGAGGGGGAAGTACTTCAATCTTATAAACAATTACAAATCTTGTAAATCCAAGATGAGCTTGCGACTCAACAAAATTAGATAGTGTTGATGAAAATGAACAACAATGGGTCAAACCCAACCAAACAAGAACTTACAACTTGGCTCTGCACAAGAGTGATCCCAGTTTGATAATCTTTGTTGCAATACCGACATTCCTAGCCTTTTAGCTTGTCAAAATTATAGTAATCTCGGGACGCTTCTCTCCAAGCTCTTTGAGCATAGAAATATCACTTTAAAACAAACTAATTATTTTTCTTCTTCAGGGTCCGATAGACCAAATTTTGATCTCACGGGACGTTAACCATCATCATCATCATCATCAATATCATCATGGATATACCTACATTAGATTATTTTAATTATAAACCACTCATACATTAGATTATATGATTTTCACCCAAATCTATAGAAATTTGGACATAAAGAAGGAAAACAAGCTGTGCGTTCAACTTCCCGCAAGAGATATCTATCCTCACTTGTGACATCATAAATGAATAAATTGTTAGATCATAAAAAATGCAAATATTGATCTGGCTTACCAAACCAAATCCTGAGCATATAAATAGACATGCCCTCAACCAATTGCAAACCATAGTGAATCATTTCATTCATTTATCCTTTGGCATTTAATCAAAATGATTCAGCTATAAAAGCAATTTAGAGACAATAATTTTATCCTTCAGATCCATTCCAACTAAAATAAGCATTAGCAGGTATTATCAAACGTTTCTCAGTTCTACCTAGTCCAATCATTAGCATTGGCTCAAACAAATCCAACAATATTTTAATGCAGTTGAATTCACTAAGAGAAAAAGAGATATACAAGCCTCTTAAAACAAAACAAGGAACACTTGGCAAAGAGGTAAGGAAGTATAGAGAATTCCTTCTGAAAGAGCTAGAGAATAAAATGTACCACAGAGTGGCTAGTTGGACAACAAGCCGAGAGGAGATCTTGAACTAAATGGCACAACGAAAAATAAAGGAAAAATATAGGAAGTGAATACCACCTACATTGGGATAGGAGAAGGATAAAAGAACAATTTTTTTCAACACTTTGTAATGTGAAAGAAACAGAGGTCCAGCATAGCCAGCTTTAATGCCTCAATCTACATCTAATTAGAAGAGGAGATCAGAAATCAGGAGAATGTGCAGGTGCAGGTGCAGCAGCTGTCCATAATTAGGAATAAGGAATGCAGAAGCGTAATTTTTCAGATAAATATATGTTTATATGGGAAAAGTAAAATAGCAGGCTCTTCCTTGCATTGTTTGGACAATTGGTGCAAGCGACTGATATTAGTAGTGGTAAAACATCAAGAGAAGCATCTGGCAAGCTGGTTAACATACATGAAAATCAAGCCATCGTCGTGAGAAATATGTGAGGAAAATTTTCAAATAAATATGATACTCATAACATGTGGTCAAGGACATCAATCAATTCAAATATCAAGTTGTTTAACATGTATATTCATATCAAGCCGTCACCATAATATATATCTAAGGAATACTTCCCAAAGGAAACATGGCCATCAAAATATGCGTCCAAGTACATCAATCACTTCAAAAATTTGTGAGAGTAGCTAGCAACACCTAGGAACCAATTTAGACATACCTGCACTAATCGCCCTGCTTGTATTCCTACCAAATTCTTACTGAAGTTTGATCACTTCACTTGAGAGATAGTCTAGATTAACATCGTGTGGGGGCACACTGTTCCATCCCAACAGGAAGACATGTATTATACTCCAAGTCATAGAAAACCCAATAGCTACCACAAGACAGTAACTAATCGGTTCCTAGATCATCCCATAGTTGAAAACTCTTGCTACAGTGATACCCTGTCAACCTTGTATGGAGTGGCCTCTGCCCTCCCCCCAATACGAGTGATTGAGAGATTTAAATAAGACAGAGCTCTGAAAACCCCTCAATCAAGAGAGCCGTAACATAATGACTAATGGCCACACAAGTAACCATTTTCCTTCAGTGCACAGAGCTCTCCACAAGAAAAGGCAAGAAATCTACCATAAATCTTTGTTGGGTCAGAATCTTTTTTTTTGATGTGGAGAAGAAATAAATTCTGGGTGTGTGCTCAACAAATACTTATTTTCTTAGGAAATTATATATGACATAAGTAACGCCAAACCTAACTACCTTTACTGTAATGTCCCTGTTATGTAACCTTAATGGTTTTGATTATGAATTTGTATTGCACTTGCTTTTGGTGAGGAGCTCAAGGCCAAGGCCCCACCAGAAGAAAAAATCATACAGCTCATAGAAGTCAAATTACCTAAGCGATAATCTTAGGAGACTTAAGTCTTCAATGAAACCTAACGACACGGGACTAAGCCCACTAGGGCTAAAGGCGAATGGTTAGAGAACACTATTTTGACGTCATAGTTGACACATCATATTGATTATGACGATACTAGAAATAGGGATTCATCCTACACGGGTTTTCTATTCCGCTGAAAATTATCCCGACTAAGATACCATGGCCTAGTTACCCAACTCGGCTATGTTGCAATACTTATAGCGTCAACACAAAAGATAAGGAGTTAAAATGGGAATGAAGAGTGTCAACCCGTTTAATAACTAAGGGGTGATAATATATATATATAAAGAAACCTATATTTAACATATATTTGATAAAAGATGGAGTTAGTTAGACATATATATATATATTTATATATTTTTATATATATTAAATCATGGTAGAAGAATTACTCCATTGGTGGGCATGATGCAAAAATAGGGTTTGATCATATTCCTTTATAATAATTACAGCCACTAATAATCCTAAACACATAGGATAACCCTAGTTATAAATAAAGGGTGATTGCATTTTTATAAAAGAAGAGGAAACTTCTATATAACATGTTAATGTTACATTTTAACCCTTCGATGACAAGTGGAGATGATGATGGCGAATTTTTCTCTCCAAGAATAATTATGAGTTGAATAAAATACTTATTTAAGCATAACTGATATTACTGCTGGACGCATGCCTCCAATTTAATTACTATAGCTAGAAGAGAGGAGTCTGCCCCGGCAAAAATGAAGGAAAATTCAATTCCTTAAGGGAGCTCTGTGCACCATAAGTAAGGAATGGTAACTGATGTTGGTCTTTAACGGACAACTGAAATGAGGGAAAATCTTCCTCACCGAGAAGGATGGCAAATTTAATTCAAATTTATGAACATCGTGGGGAATCTTTTGGGTGAGACTTATTTAATCTTGTATCAGGCTTCCTTGGGGGGGGGTTACTGGAATCGATTCCTGAGTTGAATTTCTGTGGTCGATTTCTGGGTCGATCTCCTGAGTCGATTCCTGAGCCGAATTTCTGAGTCCAATTTTCTGAGTGGATTTCCGAGTCGATTTTTGAGTAAAATTTCTGAGTCGACTTCTGAGTCGATTTCTGTCTATTTTTCTTCTGGCGGAATGATCGCTCTCGATCTGTGCTGCCGTGGATGAGTGGAGATAATTACTGGGGAATTTGAAGACTCATGGAGGTCCGCGTGACCTATGGAACCCTTCCATCATATGCAAATAAGGTAACGTCTAAGGCTGTATAGACTTTGAAGATTTAGATTATGCAGACATGTTTCCGAGACGTATGAAATTCGATTTGCTAGCACTATTTTAAGATGCATAGACTGCTCGTTTTAAGCATACATGTAATTTGGCTTTTCAATGGCCCAAAAAGATGCACAATCTGTAGGGTGTAGGATACAGCTTCTGTAAGAAGGGTATTTTTTTCTCTCGTCCCGCTTCAGGGTCTTCATAGGTTTGGATGATTTTTCGGTCCACCTCTTGACCTCTCTATCCTGCAAATATATTTCTTTTTGTGTGTTGTTTTGTAAATTTCCTGAAGGTGGAAATAATGTAGCGAGCCCCATCCTTTGGGATATCCACTAACTATTAGTTTGAGCCAGCACGCCTTGGATCATTAAAGCAAAATCCTCATGTCATGAACATTCTTCTAAGCTGGGATCTGTGAGTTATTGGGATCCCTTGCATTACCTTTGAATTTGACTAGCAGCCATTTTGGCACTAAACCATATCCACTTTATATGTATTAACCTTGCGTTTGCAAGAAGATCGCAGTGTGTATCACACCTGCGATTGAGCGTTTTTATCATCCTTGGATCTGCCTTGGGGTATGGTTCCAGGGGATCACGGTTTGATGGCGTCTGCTTTGAGTCAGCCATAACCAGGTTACCATTTAAATTTTTCCTGGAGATGCGATTTGCAGGACATATATTATGTCTGCGTTCCTTTTTATTTTTATTTAACCAATTTCCCTCTATCTCCCCTTTGAGATGCGATTGCAGAAGAGTATTATATCGGCATTTGGGTTTTTCCTTTACCCCCTTACCTTGGATTGGCCTTGGGGGTGCGATTTTTCCAAGGAGCCAGATTTTCGATCTTTAAGGTGCCTGCGTTTTTGAGTCTAGCATTTCCAGGTATATCCTGGTCTTACCTTCAAGATTCAGTGTACCAAAGGGGTAGTATCATGGTGTATTGTGCCTGCGTATTGATTTCTTTTCCATGTTGCTATGAGACTTGCCAAAACACTGTTATCTGTGTGTTACAGGAACGCATAGCTAAT
>LPNX010640571.1:84621-129863 GCA_001517045.1 Pseudotsuga menziesii | reverse complement strand
ATATTCTACCATTCTGATAATGTTCTATATATATTATGCATATAATTTCTTTCAGTGTATATAATGATCTATATGTAATAATATTCTCTTCTAAAATCAATGATTCTTAAAAGTTAATGTAACCAAGGTAAATCAATATTCATGTAAATATATTTTGTCTTAAAGTCAATGATTGTAAATCATGGTAAATCAATATGCATAAATCCATATTGATATTCTTCTCCATTATATATTTACACATCTTCGAAGTTCTTTCAACTATTATATAATGTTCTATATATATAATTTACAGGTAAATATATTTTGTTTTCAAGTCAATGATTGTAAATCACGCTAAATCAATTTGCAGAAATCCATATTGATATTCTCGTCCTTGAAGTTCTTTAACTATTATATATTTTGTTTTCAAGTCAATGATTGTAAATCACGGTAAATCAATATGCAAAAATCCATATTGATATTCTTCTCCATTATATATTTACACATCTTTGAATTTCTTTCAACAATTATATAATGTTCTATATATATTATATGCATCTAAATATATTTTGTTTTCAACTCAATGATTGTAAATCACAGTAAATCAATATGTACAAATCCATATTGATATTCTTCTCCATTATATATTTACACATCTTTGAAGTTCTTTCAACTATTATATAATGTTCTATATTTATAATATGCATGTAAATATATTTTGTTTACAAGTCAATGATTGTAAATCAAAGTAAACCAATATGCAGAAATCCACATTGATATTCTTCTCCATTATATATTTACACATCTTTGAATTTCTTTCAACTATTATATAGTGTTCTATATATACAATATGCATGTAAATATATTTTGTTTTCAATTCAATGATTGTAAATCACAGTAAATCAATATGGAGAAATCTANTATATATATATATATATAATTATAATTTATTTTACTATATAATTTCCACTATGATATATAATGTTCTACATATAATATATATCTCATCTTCCTTCCAATACGTTTGATTAACATGGGGTGGGAGTAACCTCATTGTGGTGATGGTTTTCTACTCGTCATTGACATATTTATGATTTATTTGTATTTTATTAGTTGTAGTCACTCTTAGGTTCTCAAGGTGGGAGGGGGATGTTACACTAACAAACATAAAAATAATATACATTGTAAAAAACTTTCAAAGTGCACTTATCAATAAACAAATAATTTCCTAGAAACTTACAAAAAGAAACATAAAAATCACCTACATTCTAACAAACATTCAAGTACACTCAATCAACGAAAAATTTCATAAATACACAAATACAATCAAGTGATACAAATCACAACAATTTAACATACATAAAAATCACCTACATTATAACAAACATTCCAAGTACAATTACACATCAACAATCAATTTCAATTTCTTCTATACGTATAAATACAATCAATTGATGAAAAGGGCTATACTAAAAAACATAAAAATCATCTACATTGTAAGAAACATTCAAATTACACTCATCAATCAACAAACAATTTCTTATATACATACAAAAACAAACATGAAAATCACCTACATTCTAATAAACTTTTCAAGTGCACTCACCAATCAAGAAACAGTTTTCTAATCAATTGATGCAAAGAACTACACTTCAAGAAACATAAAAATCACCTACATTCTAAGAAAACATTATAAGTATACACTAATCAAGAAACAATTTAAATTTCATAGATACATATAAATGCAAACATTTACACCCAAGAAGCCCCAAAATTATGAAAATGAAATCTAGTTACAAACAATAAATCCAATTACATTCACAAACAAACATATAATCATTCCAATCACACTCACCAATCAACAAACAATTTCATAGCTAAGGTATAATCAATCGATGAAATGAGCTACATTCTAACTAACATAAAAATTATCTCATTTAACCAACATTTACACCCTAAAATTATGCAAACACAAATCTAGTTACAATCAAACATCCTATTACATATAGCAAATTATACCAATAACACTCACCAATCAACAAGCAATTTAAATTAATGAAAAAAAACTAACATAAAATTAATCTCGTCTATCAAACATTTATACAAAGAATACACTCAAATAAAACAAACATAATATAATAAATAAGTATACATTTCTTAAAATATAAATGGTAAGCATATAACAATATACTTAGTATATAAATAAATAAAGCCACCTACTAAAATAAAAAATATTTTACTACAAAGTAAAAGCAATTTAAAAAATAAAATTGAAGGATAAAATAAAATGAAAAAGTACAAATGTAGAAAGATAAAAAAAGAAAGAAAGTAAAAATGAAAAATTGAAAAAAATATAAAATAAAATGTAAAAATAGAATTTAAAATTTAAATATAATGAACTTTATTTATTGGACAAGTTTTGAAACTAGTCTGTATTGAAAATGTGCTACCTCATTGTTGCTCCATAAAGTTTATTATGTGTTGAGAAATTAGAAAATTAGTTTATGTGGAAATGAATGGAAATAGAAAATGAATATGTGAAAAATGCTTACTACACAACACTACAAGAAAACCAGTCACACAAAGACAAACATTTTAGGTTTTTCAGTTTTCCCTATCTATCTATCAAATAAAATAGGTATTTAGTTTACTAGAACTTATATACCATTTCCTTAACTACACTCTACTTCCTCATAGTGACCCATATATAAAGAAATAAATTTATAAAAGTAGTTATGTTTTTTATTAAGAAAATATGTTTTTTATATAATATTGAAAAAGTGTTTTAGAGTACCAAAAAAACCTACAGTTTATTCTTCCTATAGCCAGGATTGAACTCAGTGAGTGATTAATTTTATTGAAATTTAACATTAAAAAAATACCTCCATAACAATTTGAATATCATTGTTTAAAAAAACATTTCCACTTCAATTAGACAATTATTCATTAGATGCTAAGACATCTAACTTTTTTTTCATCTTCAGAGTACAGTATTTGTTTAAAACAACAACAAAGAAGGCGAGATTCAGGCATTTTTGGAATTTCCAGTGAATATTCTATAATCTGATTAGTTTCTAGGCATTTCTGGTGTTTCCAGTTACCAACACTTACAATTAAATAGGAATAACCCAAAGTTACAATTAAACAATATTCTTAAAAAAACAGTTATTCTGAACTGAATACATGAATAAAATCCATACATAAATAAAATCAATATTTATCATTCTATTTTTTCTAACAACATGTATAAAATCAATATCCATCATTTTCTTTTTCTAACACCATGAATAAAATCAATATTCACAACAGCATGGAGTACTATCCTCACAACATGGATTACTATACTGATCAGACAAATAAGTATTAATTTTGTTTTTACTCTTGAAAGTACAGAAAGAGCGTTAAAGGACAGAAAAGAAAATGAGTTTGTGGGATAGGCTAAACTCCTTTTTCTTATTGATTCTCTGATATTATGACTATTTAAGCCGTTTTTTGATGTGATTTCTTTAAAATATGGTTGGTAAAAATAAAGGAGCCTAAGTAAGGTCCCAGAAAAACAAATCTACATTATGACCAGAAGCAAGGTCCCACGCCTACTCACTCTAATCAACTCTAGCAAGTATCTCTTGGGTAAAGATCATTGTGGCACTACCGCACTGTCGTTGTGGTAGAACTCCGCTGATCTTTGCAATTGATTACAACACCATGGGGTTTGAACTGAACCAAAGTTATAATTGAGGATTTTGAAATGACAGATTTAGTTTTGATGAAGCCAAACTCCCCGGATCTTTGCAATTGATTACAGCACCATCGGTCTGAAGGCTATTTTGAACTGACCCAAAGTTATAATTGAGGAGTTTGAAATGACAGATTTAGTTTTAATGAGATCGAGAGCCAGCAAAGATAAGGTCCAAATCCAATCCTAGTTATTGGGAAATTTCAAATAAGATCCCAGGCTTCGTAGAGGAAAAGCTAAGAAGAAATCCGAAATGAGCTAACCTAGCTAGAGGAATGCCAATGCAAGCACAGATCTGCAAGCATTATAATTGAACAATATTCTGTTAATAAAACAATAGATCTTCAACAAACAAGATTATAGTTGAACAATATTATCTTAATTGAACAAAAAATGCAAACACCATCATAGTTGAACAAATTTCTCTTAATTGAACAATAGATCCAGAGCGAGCTACACGAACGACAATGCAACCAAAAATCTGCAGCATTATAATTGAACAGTTTTCTCTTAATTGAACAAAACAAGAGACATGGAGACATACCTATTGTTCTCTTGGGTTTTGTCTACAGATCTTGTGGTTTCTCCTTGAACCTGTCAAAAATAGGGAAACGACTCATGATTGAGATTCATGGAGAAAGCGTATAATAATTATGGAAACCATTTTTTTTTAAATTTATACCTGTAATGGCTGTAATGGCTCTGTGTGCGCCCTACATTAATCCTCTCTGCATCTTTGGAATTGAAATGCTTTCTGCTTCTTCGGAATCAAATTCAAAGAAATGCAGCCTCGTTTATTATAAGTGCATTATAAGTGCATCCCACATACATACAAGACAAATCAACAAAATAGAAAGAAAACATATACAGAACGAGAGAAAACATATACACAGAAACAAAGAACAGACACAGGAAGTGCTTCCAGATGGGCTCTGCAAATGAAAAAGGAGGAAGAGCATATGAGCAAAAAATACAAAGCATATTGAGAGAGACATACTTAAATAGGCATCCGTCCCTACTTGACCGTTATAGGAGCGGATCCAAAAAAAACAGAAGCTACTTTTCATCCTGTCGATCTTCTCGCTTTTCAACAAATCTCCTGTATCCGCTTTTTCAAAAAGTCAGGCTCTGAGTTAACCGTTATAGGAGCGGATCCAAAAAAACAGAACCTACTTTTCATCCTGTCGATCTTCTCGCTTTTCAACAAATCTCCTGTATCCGCTTTTTCAAAAAGTCAGGCTCTGAATTAACGAGTAGTGTGTAACTCCTCGTTTGAAGAATATATGTAAATCCTCATTAGAAGAATCTACAAGTTTGCTGCAAGTACCTTCTTCCCTTATTCGTGGAGGATTTATCGTAACCCCTCCCTTCTCAACTTTCAAAAATGACAATATTCTCATTTTTCCAAAGTTTATTTTGGTCCTTAAAATCCACTATTTTAATAGTACTTTTAGGATGTTTTTCTTACATTCATATGATACTATTTCAATATTACTCTTAGGATGCTTTCTCTAAATTAGGATGATAAACATTTCCTTTTTCAACATTTATATGATAAACTTTTAATTGTGATCAGTAATCATGTGACCTAATATATGTGTGTTTTTATGGCTTTTAAAATCCAAATGTTGTAGGTATGAATAGAAAATAACTATTGGCTTTGTTTGTCTTTTATTATGTCAATTCAACTAGCAAACCAACACAAAGGGTGTAATGAAACACCGAAGAGAACTTATATATGTTTCAAAAAGTGAGAGAAAGTTGTGTGTATGAAATGAAAGAAAGTCTACGAAAATAAGTGAAAATAAATTACATCAAACTTCTAAATTGCCACATAAGTGAAAAGAGGTTTCCTCCAAAAGAATTTTGTACATAAAGTTTTTAAATTTGAAAACATTAGGTGAATAAGTCAATGTTTTAGCCTCGATCCTTTGCATGCCAATGAAATCTTACAAAGCAAAAAAGTCTAGAATTCCAAGGGGCATAGTTATAGGAGTTTTCGAAGTTTTAGGTAGCTTTAGAGAACCTCGAAACCCCTAGACATGGAGGAACTATACCTTTGAAACTGAGTCCTGGCCTAGACGTGGAGAGACTACACCTTTGAAATTGAAACTTGAACTATGAGAGACATCAAAATTTGTGCACATAAAAAAATTGCACAAGCGACAACATTTTTCTTCTTGGCCGTTTGCATGGGTCCTATTATAATCTCATGTATTGAAGATCATCGAATGGCCAAATAAGGTTGACACGTGAAGAAAATATTTTGTTTCAAGTTTTTAGCTTGTTGCTTAGTTTTCATGACCTAATGGATGCAAAATCCAACCTCCTTCTACACATATTGTAGTATAGGGGACATAAGTTTTGATAGACTTAACATTTCCATTAAATTTACTTTTACCTTTTCCCTTCACACATAATTACATGACCAAAACATACATGTAGATCCAAATAACACTTGACTACAGGCATGAATGGTGCTTTTCCCTTTTTACTTGAAAAGAAGAAGGATTATTGTTATCTCTAGTATTCTATCATAACTTCATTCTGTTTAGTCTTTTCCAGTTATAAAAATACATTTATTAAATAAAGGAGATCCAAATACCATCAATTATACTTTAATATTTTAATTATCATTTGTTGTTATCCTTGGAAACTTAAAATATAAATCCCTTGTCTTTTTCTTGAAACAAATTTCAATTACGTTAAAATATAAATTTCCGTTCTTCTTGTTGGAACAAATATTCATTTAGGTAAGAACCAACATATTCAATAAAATAATAAAAATAAGTTATGTTTGCTCAAATATTTTTGATTTGGAGTGGAGAGAGTGGCCTCTAGATTTAGCACGCTAAGGTTTCTCCTTCAACCCTTTACACTTTGAACAACCACATACAATTTGGGTGTCATAAAAGATATCTATGTCAGAATGAAGTACCATTGCACTCGGATGGTTGCTGGAAAATGACATGTTACAATTGACAGGTTAAAGTATTTGTTTAATTTTTTCTGCCAACTCCTTGCGGTATCCTTCTCTTGATAGGAGCCTGTTTTTTCGATGGGTGGAATATATTGTGCATCTAAACTCGATCTAGAATTACGAGCCTCCAAAATTCAATGCATAATTATTCATGTGCACATGCATAAATAACATAAATTCAATGACATAATCAAAATATAAATAAAATATAAAGTTACTACAAATGGCAGCGAGTTATTTGATGAACTTTCAGAAATACAAAATGAGTTGGAATATGTAGAATTTGCCATTCACCATTATAAATTCTTCTCCTTGCCTTTGAGCCAAAATAACATTCAATACATGTCTACTTTCTTAAAATAAATTTTGGCAAACATAATAATGTAACTTCAAATAGACTTTTGACACCCTGTTTTTAGTAAATGAAGTGACTTTAAGAGTCATTTGTACATATATGGACTCTTGTAATTTATGTGTTTGCATTCCCAAATAAACTTTGGGATGCATAAAACATTTTAACTCCAAACAAAATTTTGAAGTTATTTTCAATGTAATCACTGTGTTTATTACAAATAGTGTGCATCGATACATTTCTATAAACCAAACACATGGATGTACTAAACGATGATAAATGCCAAAAACAAAGATCTATGAAAGAAAAATATCTGCACATTTTTAAGTGTGAATGTTCTTACTTGCATTTTGAGTATGTTTATATTATATGGGTGTGGTTTACACATATAGATCCCTAGTGTGTTTGTCTCTAAAAAGTGTTCCAAAAGCTAAAATATTAAAATTAAAAGAAAAAGACACACACGTTTGTCATTAGTGAGCTGAAATATCCCATGAAAAATGAGTGGAATTTTATTTTCTAAACTTTGATTTTACAATTAAAACCCCAAATCATTATTCCATTTGTTTTCCAAAAGTTAGAGGGGATACTTGTGCAAGAGAGATTAACAAGTGAAATACTTTTGAGTGTCTAAATATTTTGAAGATCCAATTTTGTAAGGATCGTTGTAGGTCCATACAACTCTATAGAGGAGAAATTTCAAGCATGTAACTTCTTACTATTCATCTTAATTTTTCCTTTCATTATTTGGAAGAAGTTCATTAATTTCTCTGTTCCTATTAATATTTACAATGCATTATCATGAAATATAGGTTTTTCCAAGTTCCCTTTAGTGCTACAAAAACCAAGCATTTTTGTTGCTTCCATAATGTTTTGTGTGGCTCCAAATTCTAGCATTATGATTTTATGTTTTCTATTATTTCACTATGACGTTTTTCTTTCAGTTTGTGGATATTTAATGTTTTTTTTGCATTTGAATATGGGACATTTCATATCTATAGAAATGGTATGGATTATTGCATTGAATCCCAAAACATGCCGGTATTAGTTTTATTAAACATTTCTACAATAACTGGTGCACATTTTACAATAAAATCCACCGATGTCCTTTCGTTACAAAAGTGCACTTATATAGTTCATACATTGAATAATATACTAGAAGAACGTATTGTTTATTTTATAATGCACTACTTGAGTTTATTTTATTATTTTCAAAATTTATAAAGGGTTAACCAAACAATAGTGATGCCACATCAATTTGTATTGTTATGTCATGCACATTGCTTACTTGAAAACATTTATAACATAATTTAATTCTTTCTTTTATTTGTAAAGTGGGTTTCCAAGAGGAAACTTACTTTTAAATGTCAATTGCATTTAAATTCTACAATATCACATTACAAGCTCATGTTATCAACGATCAGATCATGCAACCTATCACTCAACAAAAAAAATCATTGTAAAGATCAACAACTATGAAGCAACCAATTTTATCTTCAATATTTTCGTTACTCATGCCAATATTTACCCCCCCTCTTAAATACTCTTTGACTCAGGATAATATAATCCATTTTTCTATGCAAATGATCTTTTTTTTGGCATCACAATCATACTAGTATAACTACCATGTCTAGGGTAGCACCTCTTAGTGCACATAATCTTAGGATAATCCGCATAGATTATCATGATTTTCACATAACACTCCATATACGTTTCCCAACATGATCTTCACACAAATATTGAACCCTTCTTTCCCTTCCATTAAAAGTGGGAGTTTTCTACTCTTTCTATAAGAAAATGATGAGTAGAGGATAACAATTAGAGCCTAATTGAGTTCGGAAATACCCAATATCGTAAAAAAATCACTTCCTTATTGTCAAAAACACACTACACATCTAATGACAAGTGGACAAACATAATGGGGGTACCTACCAAGTTTTACATTTCTTTTTATATGCTAGGATTTGTTAGATAGATAACCATATATATACTATATCTTATGATATTAATAATACATAACTTCCCAGCATGCTTTTATATATACAACTCTTTTGGACTTTCAAGATAATGGTTCTAATATCTCTCTCTCTCTCTCTCTCTCTCTCTCTCTCTCTCTCTCTCTCTCCCTTTGTTTATTAGAAATTTATATACTCTTTACCATAGAAATTCTTCTTACATATCATGTATTCCTTTCATACGTAATATTATGTTATACCTTCGTTACATAAAGTATATATTGTCTATTTTTCCATTTGTTAGGTATATATTGATGCATCATTTTTTTCATCATATATCTTAATAGATTTTAATTGTGCAATTACTTGATCTCTACCAACATGATCAAGATTCATGGTGGAATGAATCCATTATAAGAAAATAAAAACTGTAACCTTATTTTTTAGATGCTGATAGGATTATTGAATAATCCTCTCTTGTCCACCATAGTCTTGTTGTCAGTTTCCTAGCTTTGGATGATGTTGTCACTTCATTAGTTCCATGGAGATGCTATGTGGGCCCACTAGCCACTTGATCTTCCCTCATGCATGCGTTTAGGATATCCAAAGACCAATCACTGTATTTTAGTTATCCTCACTGGAGTGTAGTTAGGATATGATGGCTGCCTTCAGTTCACCTTCAGTTAGCTAATGTGCCTCATTTTCTTCATTTTAAGGGAAAGGCACCCATGCACACCTACCAAGGGTCAATTAATTGATTATTAATTTTTTCAGTTGTTCAAAGTTGATCTAGTGTGTCTTTTAGTGGTGATTTTTCCTAAGTTAGTCCGGTCTCATTCAGGGATTCGAATCCTCCGTATGTAATTCAAAATTACCTCCATTTTATTATATTGTGTTATTACATAGAATAATGGTAATTGTGTCCAACTATTGTTCCCAATCAAATGTTCTTTGTCTTCTTAATTTCACTATCCATGTTTATCAATTCTAAGACTGTAATTCATCCTCCTTCATATTTATTTCACAGTAAGATTCAATTCAGCCCAAATATCTTATGAAATTGATAATTTTACATGCTATCAGAGCTCTATAGAGCTGCTTTATCTTCAATTTGAGAGTTTTATGTAGGTTTTGAGAATAATTCAGGTGAATTGTGTAGATTCTCTAGTTACAAAATGGGGATTTCATAGCATTTGGATAAGCTATTTTGATTTAGCTTTTTTTTAATCAATATTATGTAAAGCAATTCATTTTTTTACAATAAATTATTCACATCAATCTACACTTAAATTTATATTTTCAAGTAAAACTAATTTCCAACTAAAGATATTTATTTTAATTTTTTTTCAAAAATAACCTAAATACACCAATATCCAACTCGGAAAAATCATTTAGTTTCTACTACACAACCTTCCATTATATCTGATATTTTTCCACTCCACCAACTTCCATTCCATCTTATATTGAAAATAAAAGTAGGTCTATATGTGGACCCATTGCCACATATAAGCTAAATAATAAAGAACAAAAATCTTGTAAACTAGTAAAAAAAATGTGCTATTAGGTTTTCATGTGGACCCACTCCCACATATAAGGTAAATAATAAAGAATGAAAAGCTTTTACACTAGTGAAAAAACTATGCTCAAGAATTTTGCTTTCTATGGGAGGGGATATTTTATTGAAGTTAGTTGTTTCGTGAGTGAAAAAATGTTTTGTTGCAATTTAGAAATTCATGAATTTATTTAGTATATTTACTTAAATAATTATTATGGTTTTAAATTTTATATTCTATATTTGTTCGATTATATTTATTCATATAATTATTCTTTGTTTTTATTGTTATGTTGTAATATGGTAATATTCAAATATTTATATTATTTATTTAAATTTACTAAGTGTAATAAATCAGATGTACAAATAGTTTAAATAACAAAATTAAGACATAAAACGTAAACGAATTAATAATCACTGAATGGTTAAAATTTTAACAAAACGGTATGGGTAGTTTCTGAAGAGATCGAAAGTATAAGTAGTGCATGTAATTCTGCATGAGTAATAATGATCCCCTTTGGGTAGTTTTCACTAGCCTATAATTATTATTTTTTCAATTTTTGGGGACATTACAATATGAGGTCACATGTTGTCAATAGAGGTCATGGGTTCAAATCACAACCAAATTTACTTGTGTCCCATGTTTCCAGGTGGTTGTGGGGAACCTAGGGGTATTGTGGTAGAAAATGGGAATTGACCCTATGTAATGCAAGTACATGCATTTCTGTAGTTTTCATTTCCCCTAGTAAATAAATGGTGATCACGTTGTCCTTGGTTGTTGTAGTTGCTAATGATAATGATAGAAGGGAACTATTGAATCCTATCCAAACAAAACCTGAATTGAATTCGTGGGATTTGTCAAACAATATGGTTCTGAGAGTCAAGAGTTGAAAATATAATGAATGGTGCAATCCTAGTAATGCGTATATTGTGGACTTGGACATGAATGGAGGGTTGAGCGGTAACAAAAAAATTGATAATAAAGAGTGCTTAGGCTTCTCTAAAAATCATGTTTCGACATTTCACAATCATGTCGATGTTGATTATTTTAGATATCAACAAAATAGAAGGACAAACATAAACATTTCAATTCATCATGTTTTAAAAAAAATCTGCGATGGCCTGCCATTTAATAACCCATCCATAGTGCTCCATAAGGTTGTGATACCTCTTTAATGATCATGGTGAAGTCTAATTATCACAACAAATAGTCATTAATTTCTTATCTTGAGATAAATAAAAACTCGTTAAAATGCTAGCATAATTTATGTGCTAGTAATGTCGACTTTGATGATATTATTTTTCCAACCACGATGGCCTGCCATTTAATAACCCATCCATAGTGCTCCATAAGGTTGTGATACCTCTTTAATGATCATGGTGAAGTCTAATTATCACAACAAATAGTCATTAATTTCTTATCTTGAGATAAATAAAAACTCGTTAAAATGCTAGCATAATTTATGTGCTAGTAATGTCGACTTTGATGATATTATTTTTCCAACCGACCTAAATGTGGGTATTCTCCCTAACAATGGCTTAGAGGCCAACCCGTGAAATAAGGAATATCACATCTATTCAACCAATAACTGCCAATGAAATGGTACTTAATTCTTAATCCATCAAAATGAACATGAACCAATTTTCTATGGGCAACTATAGGATTTGAGAATAGGAAATTAGGGCAAAGATTGAGTGTTGTATTGTCCACAAAAAAATTCTGAAGAAGTAGGTAAAAAATAAATTTCCTTAATTTTTACATGTAGAGTAACTCGTTGAACTAGCCTAGAATATAAGTAGATTCCCCACTGACTCTTCGGTGGTGCCAAGTGATACAAATATGTAATTAAATGGGTACGAACAATCATTAAATTAATTCAAGCAAATATATGCATGGAGAGTAGGTAGGTACTAAACAATCTAGTATGGAGTAGATGTTGTTATGTGAGCTCATAAAATAAAATAAAATAAAACCAAATAAAAAATAAGTTAAAATTACATCTCAAGAAATTGTATTTCTCTTGGTCCTTGATTGATTTGGAATTAAGATAAATAAATATTGGTTATTAATACAATGATTGCACACTTACAGTACAAATTTAGTGAAATAAGATCCAGATACATTAAACTTTGTAACTAGAATAGACATTTGTATTACCCTAAAGCAATAGATCTATACTTTTCAAAAAAAAATTATACTTTTTCAAATAATTTTTTTACATGAATAAGTAAATGTTAAAATCATAAAATATATGGATCCGAAAAATCCATTTAACTATAAAATATATATTAAAATACTTTTATAGAATTAAAATTTCCCACTGCTTTATAGTTAACCTTTTACCAAATTCAACCAATAAAGTAATAAATCAACCTATAACATTTACAACTACCGAGCACTCCCAAGTTCCAACTCTCGAGCAAGGTAAGGGGTAGTCACTATCACCTTTATCTCCCAGCCGGTTCTTTTCTGTTACGGCTCTTGGTGGATAAGGCTACCTGTTATCGCTTTCTGTCATTTTTTCTGGGTTATTTTGGGAGGGATTTGATCTTTGTTTTGGCGTCTTTTTTTTGGGTCTTTTCTTTCAGTGGTTCCTGACTTTTGGCCAAACCCTTTACCTTGTTTCACCTCCTCTGTGTTTTGACATGGGGTCTGTTGGTTGCTTGATATGTGTTTTAGCCATTACCGGCAGGTGGAGTCCCTCCTCATAATCGAGGACTAGTACCAACCAGCTTAAAATAAGTGGGAAGTATCTTCATTTTTTGTCGGTAAGGGCGTGTTTTGGCTCCGTGTTTTATTTTGTCTCCTATCTGACTGAAGTTTGGATAACTTCTCTCTTTACATGGTTGTAGAGGAATCTGGGGACTTGGTTTCCTTAGGGTTTGTCTGATTTGTCTCGTCTTTGCTTTGCCTATTGGTCAAAGAACCATTTGTTTATGGTTAAGGGTTATTAACCTGCGGGCAATCTTTCCCTCGACGTCGCGGTATTTTCTAACGAGGCTTGAGATTTTTTGGTTGTCGTGGCTTAGTTCTGGGCTATCAGTTGATTGATTTGGTATCTCGCCCTCACCATCAACTTTTACTATTTGCTCACAGGTTTCTTTGGTTTATTTGTTTATCATTTCCCTTCTCTGACTCGTCCGGACTTTATGGACAGTTTTGGATTACGTGTCTATTATTTGCGCCGATTATGTGCCCTCAGTAAGGTTCTCTGCGACTTGAAGTCCCCTATCTGATTGTCTTAGGGTTTATGAGGAGGATTTAATTTCTTCGACTCGGTCTCTGTACCTGGTATTTCTATTGTGATATCCATAGTCTTTTCTGGTCCAGAATGCGGCATTTGCTGGTTTCATTTGTTTTGGGTCTGTCCATCCATTCTCTCCTTTCCGCGTATTGTTCCCTTTAGGTTTTTCGATGTTTTCCAAAGTTAACTTGCCATTTGGATAGTTTCTAGTTTTTTGGGGCATTTTCGACTGTCTTGTTCCCTTTCTTGACAGTTTCGATCTCCGCTTAATCTATAAAGGCTTTTGAATTTAGCCATTGTGCCGCTGAATTTAGCCGATGTCTTGAGGGTTTCGACTTTACTGCGCCCTTTTGGCGACTGTTATTCTTATCTATTTCATGGTTCTTGCCATTGATAGTGTGCCCTTTCATCTCCTCAATTCGGTATTTTGGAAAAACTTGTAGCCATTTGGGGTTTATGCTCATGATTGATTGTTCATTTTCACATCTCGTTTGTTTGGTTTTGCTGCATTTTTTTGGGGTTATGAATGTGTCTTGATTTTAGTAGGGCTAGTATGCTGTGATATTTGGTTTTTCTGGGTCTTACTACTACCAACAAAGATGATTTCTTTGTTTTTGATACCTTCCAGCCTGATCAAAGACTCTGCCCCTTTTATTGGGATCTGTCTTATATTGATGTTTCTGGCTGTGTATTGAGGGTTGTATTTGATTTGATTTATATTGTTCTGCAAGCAGTATATTTGGGGCTCTGTCAGTATATATTTTATTTGATGATATTATTGGTTTTCTGGGCTGGTTTATGGTTTGGCAGTATTCATCATGATTATTAGATAGTATGTGCTTTTTCTTTATGCTGCCCTCTGTCTGACGGGGAATGTTCATGAATTATCTGCTATGATTTAGATTTGTTCAGCCTGTATTGACCGATTTCTGGTTAGTTTTGTTCCTTGGTTCTGATGATGGAGACCCAAGTTGGGTGTCTTGACCCGATTCTGGTCCATGATTCCTCTCGTCACCAAAGACGTAGAAAGGCAAAGGCTTACAAAACCTTGGAAGGTAAGCTACGCTATGTGGTTGGTAGGGATATCTATATGGATAGGGTGGAAGCATTGAGTCATCGAGCATTAATTGGTAGACTAGAATATGTTTCTTTCGAAAAAAAAGATTGGTTTCAGTGGGCCTCCGAGCATTGGAAACCCTTTCTCTCCTATGTTCTAGCAATTAGCTTGTTGGTCAGAGGTTGGATTGTTTTTGTCTTCCTAGAAGACTCACATGCCTCAGAGGTTCTTAGCCATCTGTGGAGAGTGGGTAATGGCTCGTTAGTGCTAGATCGTTGGCATGTTAGCTTCGATCCTGCACGCGAAAGAGTGAAAAAGAGCCATCTGTGGGCAATTCTCCCAGGGCTTCCATTCCCCCTCTGGAATCGATCTATTTTAGAAGGTGTTGGTAATACTCTTGGGCGCTTTGTGGCATTAGAGGATGACTTTATGAATTCATTTGATAAAAGGAAGGAAAAAATTCTTGTGGAACTAGATATAAATAAGGGTTTGCGTGCTGAAGTGGAGATTCTATGTCATGAGCGATTGTTTATTCAACGCTTGGATTTTCAAGGCATCCCATTTAGATGCAGTGTGTGCAGAAAGACAGGCCATCTGCACCATGCATGTCTGTCTTTTCGAAGTGGGTCTGATAAGCGCTCCTTGTATAACCCCTCTGATCTTTCTCCAATTCTTTCACCCTCTCAGAATTGTATTACTCTAGTAAAAAAGATCTCTTCTTCTGGTCAGGTGCTTCATGTTGATACTTTATATAAGGGAGTGTCTGACCTTGATTTGGCCCTGATTGACTCTGTTATTAGCAGCAAAAAAGCTTCCTTGCATTCAGGCATTGATCACTCCCAAGATGTTTCCTCTCCTCTCTCTGGTATCCCTCCAAGGGAACACGTCCTGATGATCACTACTAAAAATGATTATTTGGATCAGGAGCCTACCTCTCCACCCCTTGTAAATCCTTCTTTACCTCCCCCTCCTCCTCCTTTTCAGTCTGGGGATCCGAGGGGCCCTACCATTGTCGATTTGTCCCCTGTACTTCACACTCCTCCATCATCCATTGTTCATCCTTTGGATCAATCTGATCAACCCCCACTCTTTTTAGAAGAGGATTTCCCTCCACTAATGCCCTCAAGCTCCAAGCCTTTGTCTCCTTTGATTCCCATTGCTTCCCCATCTTTCTCCGACCCCTCCCTACAAAAAACCTTGAGTATCTACTCTGACAAATCTCCCCTTTCCCCCTCAATTCTATCGCTTGACTCTATCAGGTTTGAGAATGTGACTATTAGGAGAAAGAAAAAATCGAAGCCTCCTCTTATTGCTACCTCGCCGCCCTATATCCCCCTATCTACCAGAATTAGAGAAGCAGAGCGCTCATCCTCCACCTCTCCACAAAGGGTCCTTAGAGAAATGAACCCTCTCTCTCCTGTTTCTTGATGCGTTTTCTCTCTCTAAATATTAGAGGCTTGGGAGGCTTGGCCAAGCAAAAAAGCCTTCAACACTTGATCCTTGCTCTATCTCCGGATGTTGTTTTCCTCTAGGAGATTATGACCAGCACCTATCCAGCATTATATGCTTTTTCCAAGCTCTGTCGAGGCTAGGATTTTTGTGCTCTAACTTCAAATGGCCTTTCGGGTGGCTTGCTTTCCGGTTGGAATCCTAAAATCCTTAAGTGAAAAGCTTTCCATACCGTTGCGGGTATTCTGCTAAAAGCCCCGATTCGAGGTTCTTCCCTAGAACTTTCGCTCCTTAATTGTTATGGTCCATACTTCAATAGGGATTTATATTGGAAATCTGTGGCTAACAGAGGTCTCCTATCTCTTCCAAATCTTGTTCTGGATGGAGATTTAAATCTTACCCTTAATGCTTATGAAATTTGGGGGCCTAGGGCACATTTGGACCCTTTGGGCTGTTTCTTTACCAACCTATTCTCAGAGCATCATTTGCTTGATGTAGCTCCCTCCTGTGCTGGCCCTACCTGGAGGAATGGAAGGATGGGGGAAGAAGGTATCTCAAAAAGACTGGATCGATTTCTGTTATCAGAACAGTTGGTTAGCACTCTTTCTAGGTACCGGGTATGGTGTCATAGGTGCGGGATATCTGATCACTTCCTGGTCTTATTTGAGTGGGAAGATCAACATAGATTCAATGCTTATCCGTTCAAGTTTAATCAAGCTTGGTTAGAAAATGTGGAATTTCTTAATATGATTCGTCATGAATGGCCCCTCATTTGCTCAGACCATAGGATGGATCCTATGTCAGATCTTCCTTTCAAATTGCGTAGACTAAAAGAGAAGGTTAAAACTTGGTCAAAAGAAGAAACTCGAAAAATGAAGGATAAGCCTGCTCTCTTGGAGAATGAGATAAATGCTCTTCTATCTTCCACTCCTTCGGCAATTCTAAGTAAAGAACAACATGAGAAACTGCTCTCACTCAAAAAAGATCTTCAAAAGCTTCTGGACCATGAAATATACTCTGCTAAACTTCAAAGTAGGGTTACTTGGGCTTGAAAGGGTGATGCAAACACAAAGTATTTCCATGCTGTAGCCTCAGCTCGTAAAATTCATAATGCAATCTGGAGTTTACAAGATGAGAGGGGAAATTGGGTATCTGATGATATTAGTCTAAAATCTCTTGGTACTTGTTTCTTCAAAAAGATTTTTGAAGATGACAACCAAACCAATCTGACAGCTCAGTTAAAAATTCTTCGCCTCTTCCCCTCTTTTATCAATGATTCAGAGGCTGAGATATTCACCAAGCCGGTCACTATAGTGGAAGTTGAGAGGGCTCTAAAAACTCTCAAGAAAGACAAGGCCCCTGGACCGGATGGATGGCCTATGGAGTTATTTTTGACCTTGCTTGATCTCCTGGGTCCCCTGCTTGTTAACCTTGTTGAATTCTCTAGAATTCATGATAGAGTTGCCCCTGCTATAAATTCTACTTTCGTGGCCGTGATACCTAAACTAAATTTGCCTGTTTCCTTTGCGGATTTCTGTCCTATTTCGCTATGTAATCTCTGCTATAAACTAATCTCGAAGATAGCTGCCTTGAGGCTCAAACCTTTCCTGGACTCTTCCATATCCTCTCAGTAATTTGGTTTCCTAAATAAGCGACAAATCTTTGATCCCATTGCAATAGCTCAGGAGGTCCTACATTCTGTCAAAATACATAAGAGATCTGCTCTTATTCTTAAATTGGACCTATCAAAAGCATTTGATAGAGTAAACTGGACTTTTGTTCGTCTTATTTTCATCCATATTGGGGTACCTCTTGTTGGTGTTAATTGGATCATGGGGTGCATCTCTTCAACAAATTTTTCCATACTTGTCAATGGTTCCCCCTCTTCCTTCTTTCTAGCCTCTCGCAGTATCAGACAAGGCTGTCCTTTGTCTCCTCTGTTGTTCATTCTGGTTATTGAAGGTCTCAACCTCTTGATAGCGGAAGCCACAAGAACTGGTAAATTAAAAGGTATCAAGATCTCTTCCGAGCTCTTCCTCACACATCTACTTTTTGTAGATGATGTTCTACTATTTGGCATGGGATCTTTCCGTGAAGCTTCTGGCATGTGTATCAATTCCAATAAATCTTGTTTCCTACACAATGATTTGGATGAGGACTTTCTCAGATACATTTCCAGTATTTTTCCATATAATTTTGATCATCTTGATAAAGGATTTGTTTATCTCAGATATTTCCTTAAACCTTCATGCTATAGGACAAAAGACTGGCATTGGCTGGTTAAAAAATTTGAGAAAAGGATATCTCATTGGATGAACAGGTTTCTATCTTTAGGAGGACGACTGGTTCTCATCAGATCGGTTCTTACAGGTATACCTGTTTTTTGGCTGTCCCTTGTGCCCATTCCCGTCTCCATCCTGGATAAGCTCCGAAAACTCATTTTCTCTTTTCTCTAGGGCAATACATCCAATTATAAAAAATTTCATCTAGCATACTGGCAGCTTCTGTCCCGTGCGGCATCCCTTGGGGGATGGGGGATAAAACATTTCCCAGCTTTAGTCTATCACTCAGAATGAAATGTTTTTGGCTAGCCATTAACAGTGATGGTATATGGAATCAACTCATCTCGGTGAAATATCTGAAAAATAAGCCATTTTCTTCTTGGCTTAAGGGAAAAAATTTCAATTACTGGAATCCATCGATTATCTCGAATGGTTTTATGAAATCCCTTCCGTGGATTGGAAAAGGGCTAATATGGCTTACAGGAGATGGAACTTCTATTCGTATTGGTGCTGACCCGATTGTGGGTATGGATACCTCTTTCATTCTCCCAATAGCGTTGAGAGAATATTTAGAGGATTATGGAATCTCCTATCTGTCCGATGCCTAGAACTATACTTCCTCGGATACAGGATTTTGGTTTTCAGCTGAGGATTTAGATCTGACACGTGACTGAAAATCGTTATGGGATAAATATATCAAGGGATTGGAATATGGTAGAATTCGCCTAAATAACCAGCAAGATTCTGTGTTATGGTCATTTAACAAAAATGTGGGGTCTTTAACAGCTTCAATGGGTTATGATAGCATTCTCCAAGCAAAAGGGTATGATCATCAAGATATTGCACTGAATTTCCTTTGGGCTCTACGCATCCCCTTGAAGATTATCTGTTTTATTTGGCTCTTACAGCGTGATCGTATATTAACCTGGGATCATCTGCAGCATAAGGGTTTCCAAGGTCCAGGTAGATGTGTTCATTGTAAAATGAGTATCGAACATATTCCTCATCTCTTTCTGACCTGCCCTTTTAGTGTTGTTGTTTTCGCACATTATGCTGCCAAGTTTAGATTTTCCTGCCCAAAAAACAGTACGGTCTCTTCCCTCGTGATTCATTGGTATAATTCTCCCCTATGATCAGCCTCTTTTAGATTTCTGCCTCTATTCATTTTTTGGGGCATCTGGCTCCTTTGAAATCAGTGTCTGTTCGAAGATAAGATTCCTGTCTTTTATGCCCTCATCGCCAGAATCGATCATTTCTTTATTACATACCCTGCACCTGTAAAAATCCAAAAGATTTGAGTAATTGGTCCTAAGCCTGGTTGGGTTTTTCCATGTGGTTTTTTTTACGAAGCCTCAGCTGCTAATATTGGAGGTTCGGGTTTCATGATCTATTTAAATGATTCACATTATTTCAGTTTTTCTATGGGTTGTGGGCATAGTACCAATACTAGAGCAGAATTGCTGGCTCTTTTGGCTACTCTCAGAGTTTGTTTGCTGATGGGTTTACCCATCAAATTGATCTATGGAGATTCTTCGGTTATCATATCTTGGCTCAACAGATTTACTGCACCTGATGTTCCAACTCTGATGCATTGGTGTGGTGACATAAAAAATGCTTCATTCTGCCCCGCATGTGATCTTCAAGCACATTTATCGTGAGTATAACTCTTTGGCAGATGATCTCTCGAAAGAGGCCTTAATCTTGGACATGGGCTATGGCATTTTTACTGAATATCTAGATGGGTCAGTCATCAATGATGGCCATTTTGATCTATTTTAGTCTCGTTGTTCTTTTATATCAGCACTTTTGACTTCTGCAGTAAATGATTCTATTTGTCATGTTTTGGAGATCTCCTTGCCCGCTTGTTTTGCTCAAGATAGTATGCACTTGATGATCACTCTGTATATTAGATTTCTGACCTGAGTATACTCAGGAATGATGAGAAAAGTCTGCGTCGATCAGACTTTTGTTTTTTGTCTCTTGATATGATGCTGTATCAGTCATGTTATTTGTTTTTAGACTCTCCTATGTATCATTGCTGTTTGAACAGTTTACATGCTACGCATGGAGGATGATGTAAAAGATGTCTTTTGATTCTTTTTTGAATAACAAAGGCTGGTATTTTTTCCTCAGAAAAAAACTCTCGAGCAGGGTCTTCTTTTAAATGGATGACATGGTTGTCAAACATCATGGTAAAAACATCACCTAACACAACCTCTCAATCATAACAAATTAACAATCCAACGGTTCAATTTGAACTGCAGCTGTTGGTAATCATCAAGATCAAAAAGCAGAATCTCTGCTTGAATCAACTGTTCAGCTTGAATTTTATCGGAATTTATCAAATAAAGCTTGCTTGCTGTTGGATAAAAAAGCAGCTTTTCAAGAAAAGCAGATTGCCATTGGATAAAACGCATATTTTCAGGAAAAGAACATTGCCGATGAATAAAAAGCAGCTTTTCAAGAAAAACATATTCAAGCGTTCATATGAAGAATCACTCTTGTGAATAGGGTTAGAGTTTGAATTGCTATTATGAATTTCACTTCTTTACTCTTTACCCTGTGCACTCCACTTCTTTCTCACAAGCAGAATCACTCTTATGAATACGGTTAGAGTTTCAATTGCTATTATGAATTTCATTTCTTTACTCTTTGCCCTGTGCGCTCGGGTTCTTTCACGCTAGGGAATGGCCATGATGAATAGGGTTAGGGTTAGGGTGTGACTTATCTTTTCATTTCTTTTCTCTCTGCCCTGTGCGGTATGGTTTTCTCTCCCCTACCCTGCTATAATTCAGAGCTACTCTCGAGTCTGTAAATTTTAATTCCCGTGTGCACTGTGTTTTCATTTGCAGTTGGATCTGTCACAATTGGGAAAGGAGACGAGAAGAAGCTGACGTCTCCATCATACTTCTACATAATTTACTGCTTCCTCTACGGTCGTCTCGATCAGCGTAAGGGCATTTGAATTTTTTAGATTACATATGTGATCAATAAAGTTTTGATAAATCTTTGTTCACACGATATAACTTTTTGTTGTGATTTATATACCTTATAAAGTCTTGAGAAATATTCTTTATGTATGCATTACCATAAAGTAGTGATGCTTTAGTTGTCTGGCTTCTATCTCTGTAGCGTTGTCGAACCTATAACCTCCAATTAAAAATTGTAACATTTTATCTTATTCACTAAAATTCTGACTATAAGTTCCTTACTATATTTCTAATTAGGTGGGTAATTCTTACAATAAACTATAGTCTCTACTTAACATTAACGTTTACAGGTTGAAATATTTTTTGTCACGCTTAGTACTCTTAGTACTCTCAAGAGGAGAATTGAATGCAAATGGCTAAATACTGGTGTCATTGGTGCTAAGAAGTTTCAATTCTTTTCCCTAAAATTCCGACTATAAATTCCTTGCTATATTTCTAATCGGGTGGGTAATTCTTACAATAAACTATAGTCTCTACTTAACATTAACGGTTACAGGTTGAAATATTTTTTTATCACGCTTAGTACTCTTAAGAGGAGAATTGAATGCAAATGGCTAAATACTGGTGTCATTGGTGCTGCGAAGTTTCAATTCTTTTAGTATGTTGTTGTTTCTTTTATGTTTTTTTTCTGATTACAAATTTGACTCTTTGCATCCAAAAAATTAAATAATTATGTGGTTAAAACAAATCATTATTTTCTCTTTTTACTGCGTTTTGTATTTTAAACTGTAAATTAAATAATAAAGTAAAAGTTTAAGAAAAGATTTCATGGTTTTATAAAAACTGTAGCCGTATAAATATTTATTGTATATAATTAAATAGCTTAAATTTTAAAGAGATTTTCTTCTCTCATTTCAGCACTATTGTTTTGCGAATTATCATTAAATTCACCATTAAATGACTTAAATCTTAAGGATGTTAATTATTTTTTATTTCTAGTAAAATATTTGATCATTTCCATATTTTCACTGCTTGATAATAGAGTGTTTTCAAAAAAGATAAATTGCCAAAGGAAAATTTATAAAAAATATAACTGTAATTTATGACAAGCAATGTTTGTGGTCTGTATTATTTATTGCAAGATAAAGTTCAGTTGGAGTCTTGGCTGCAATTTTCACGGTGTTTCTCTCAGCTTAATACAACTTTGTTTTTCTATTCTGAATTTGACTAAAAATCACTCTTTCCACTAGGTCTTCCGAGTTAAATCTATGTTGCTCTTCTGAAATAATGTTTCTCTTGTTTTTAGTACAAATTAGTGGTATTTTGTATTTTATTTTAAATTAAATAACTAGTTTTTAGTACAAATTATCAATGGTAATTTGTATTTTATTTTTAAATTAAATAACTAGTTTTTAGTACAAATTAGTGGTATTTTGTATTTTATTTTAAATTAAATAACTAGTTTTTAGTACAAATTATCAATGGTAATTTGTATTTTATTTTTAAATTAAATAATTAAGGTTTAGTAAAATCTGTGTGTATGTATTTGGGTTTTCTAGCCTCATCCTGTGATGTATTGGGTTTTCAAGCAAACTACAACAGTATTTTTTCATTTTTCTTTAAATTAAGTAACTAAAGTTTTAGGGGAATATAACATTAAAATATAATATTGAAATTAAAACATAACATTTGTCGAACATTATGTGAAATGATTGGAACACTTGGCCATAGAACAACACAACATAGCGTCTCCATTAGATAGAGTACCACTTTTTAGTGCGTTTCCTGTGAGTTTCAACGGGGAAGAGTTGACGCAAGGATGCCTTCTCAACACATATACCACGTCCAGTGAATCCTTTCAAGTCAGCACGATCACACGGCAATTTTGAATTTGTTATAACACTTTATTTACACTTTTAGCCTGCAAACTAAAACTTTGTTCCCTCTTTTCCCAACTCATAAAAATTTAAATTAAAACTCTTTTCCCAAATTTCAGTAGATACGATGGGAGATTCCTCTAGTCTTTGTTATTAGGCCTATATTTTCTGTCATATGAGACATTGAAATTGAAATTGGATACATCGAACAAAATTATTTGGGTGTTGTCGTCAAACAGTTACTTCTAATTGGCTCTCATTTCCTTCTAATGTACAAGTAATTCAAGTCATAGAAAATATTGTGATATCTAGTATTTCAGTGGTGCAATTTATAGATTTTTGTCTCGAGATTATGTCATAGTGGTGGTCTTCCTTGTGAAATTCTAGCTTTTTGCCCTTCTTGTTGACATTCTTAGTCTTGTATTTGCAAGACAAGGTTATAACATGTTCCAGTGGGTCAATTGCATTTAAACCCTCCAAAACTAAGTTAAGATCAGGTTAAAAAGCATCCAGTATTTTATTTTGGATGAACAAGAACTCGGACGAGGACGATCAATTCAAAAGATAGTATTTGATGGCGTTTCTCCTCAACATTACAAAGCGTGAACGGTTTTCTATTGGTGATTTTCTCAGTTACTCAGAAGTCTTAGTGGATGTCCGCTTAGGGAGACTTTCTCGTTGATAATCAAGAAACAATTTATTCTTCTGACTAAGACTTCTCCGATAAAATTCTTTCGCTCTGTTAAACTTATTCTCCTCTTCTTTTAGCGAAAATCATTGGCATTTGGTATTTTATTTGTAAAAAATCACTCTTCTCTAGTTTTACTGGAAATCATTTCCATTCACTGAGGTTAAAAAAATATTTCTTCTCATTTTCATACAAACTAACCTCATCATGTGATGCATTTTTGGGTTTTTGCAATTTATTAAAATACTTTATTTACACATTTAAACTGCAGTTTGTTGTAAAACTTTGTTCCCAACTGAAAAAAAATCAAGCTAAATCTCTGTTCCCAAATTTCAGTAGATAGGGTGGGAGATTCCACATTAATGGTTCCTGAAATTAAATAAAAAAATTTTAGCTGCTAATAATAGTTGTATGTAAGCTACTCATAAGTGCTTTGTTTAAGTTGCTAATAGTAGTTATGTCTGGAATTTGTATATAGTTGGTCCTCTCCCAAGCTTGAACTCAGTAACAGGCCTTAGCACTGTTACAGTAAAACAGGTCACCCCTTACCCTAAACTTCCAGACGTTGCAAGCTTTATCTAAATAGATCAGAGGATAAAAGAAAGCTTTATCTAAATAGATCAGAGGATAAAAGAAAGCTTTATCTAAATAGATCAGAGGATCAAAGAATTTCTCTAACTCTGTCATGATATTATTTTCAGCCATCAGTTCAAAGAACTCCAAGCCTTTATAAAGGATTCCTCGCTTTCTTCTTTTTTGGTGTACACAGCCATAAACGTTTTATATTCAGTTGTCACTTTGCATTATCTATTCTCTACAGTTCTCACATTATGAGGCATTCAACATGGTTGTATTGTAGCTCTGCCTAATATCATCTTTATGAGTAATTTTAGAAATTGGTAATATTCATCCTTCCACTTTAAATGAAATCACCTTCAGAACAGGCTTCTCCATTAATTACAGAATACACAGTGGGAATATGAATGCTATCCATTTGCAACCAGAGGAAAAGTTTCACTAGCTGCGGCCTTCTTTTGGATTCAACATGTTGTTGAAGCAGCTGATTGAACTTTGCAATCTTTTCACATATAATCTGGTATAGTATGCCTTGAAGAAGTCTAGTTTGCTCTTCCAGCTTTTACCAAAATCTAGTAAAGCCAGGAATCTTCTTGTTTGTCTTGCATACCGTGAATCACTATGTTCCTATAGGCATCTGCTTGTTCCTCTCATACACCTTAAATAACTAAGTTCCTATAGGCATCTACTTTTTTCTCTACCACACTAACGAAATTTACAAGAGAATATGATTATAGTGTAATAACATTTGTTGTGATTCCAACCCTAATTTGGCACATAAATCCCCTTAAACTTCACATCAACATAGGGACAAAGCACTGCAACATATTGGCATTATTTATACTATGTTGGAAGTTATTTATGACTCATTGTATTAGACAAATCTTACTATGGACCAATCAACAGTGGTTACCAGTGATAAAATAAGGAACATGAAGCTCAATGTTTAAAAAAGGCTCCACCTGAGTGTCGAAAATTTCGTGTACAATCTACATCTCCAGCACATTATTGAAAAATGTAAATAGGATGGCAATGCCAGTAGTAGACAACTTGACACCACAAATGTAGTTCCCAAACACAGTGACAACATATTAATCGTATAGAACCCTAATAAGGGAACATGTATGCCAAATTCTAATTCTCTTTCTTATTAGCTTATTGCTGGGCCATTTAGTAGAAATCCAACCTTCACGGAATTTGAAAACTGGTTGACAAAACACCTATTATAGAAATGAATATATATGGCAGGTAATAGGGAGGGAGGAAGGGATATGAGAGATAAAAGAAGAGGGACGGAAAATATTTTACTGGTATGCTGCCACTAGGTGAACCACAAGACATGCATTGGGAAATTCAACCATCCAATAAGGCTCACAGAATTCAAATCACGTTTATAGGTTACCACGTGCATTTTCCCAAAGGTTGCATAGCCCAAAAAACCACATAACATATACAAGGATGTTGTGAGTATCATGGAAACCACTAATTCTTTCTTTATAGTTTTGTTTTCGTGAGTGGTGTCTTTAACGTATCCTGCAGGGTTATTCTTTACAGGGAACCAGCTAATTATTTATGGATCTTCCTCCCTTTCAAACTATTCCATATATACAATTGAAATCATCATTAGAATTTGAGGTATAAATGGAAATACAAATGCAATGTCTCGAAGACAATGTCTCGAAGACATTGCTCGTAAAATCCGCCAAAATTTATAGGATCTAGCAAGAGAGATTGTTGTAAAGGTCTCACCCACGGTTCCATAACTCTCTCCATTTTCGGTAGTTTCAGAAGGTTTGAATCTCATAAGTTGTAAGACATTGGGGATGACATAAAACACACAAACATTTTTATGTGAAAATATAAGGTTTGAATCCTCATGAATTATATTCTATTTGTTTAATTGGTTCATATCACTCAAGCCTCATAAATGAGGATCGACCCCTAATTCTCCTTCATGTTTGATTGACATCTCCTTTACTGAGTTCCTCACCCATATAGTTAACATTCTTGTCCTTCAACTTCTAGGAAGTTATGTTCTCAAAAACCTGAACCCAGTACTGAACCTTTTATGATCCTTTCGAAATTTGTTTGCTTGAATAAAATCTTGATAAATGTAGTGATAGTATTATGAGGTTTGTTATCATCTTTTTTTTGTTATAATCCATGTCCACTTATAATCCATGTTATTAGCTCTATGATCCATGAAACAAATTTTAGTGTGTTCTGAAGGATTCAGGATCATGAGACTTTGTTTCTAACAGTTTTGATGCATCATTTTCTTTGGGTAGTGTTACATATCTTTAAAGCTTTGTGAATTCTATTATGGTACCTGACCAGAACTCAGTCTCCCACTTTATCGAAATCTTCTATGGTCTTGTAGGAGAAGAGAATTTCCATGGGAATTTCTTCCATTGATTACCTTAAATCATTGGTTAAATTAATTCATTATTTATTGTAATTAGAAATCATTTACCTTATTTCCCTTGTAGTTTTCTATGCAGAGTGACATCCATAATTGTTAGAGGCATAGCATTTGGATAAGCTATTTTGATTTAGCTTTTTTTAAAGTAATATTATGTAAAGCAATTCATTTTTTTTACAATAAATTATTCACATCGATCTACACTTTAATTTATATTTTCAAGTAAAACTAATTTCCAACTAAAAGATATTTATTTTAGTTTTTTTTCAAAAAAACCACCTAAATACACCAATATCCAACTAGATATTTTTGGAAAATTCTTTTAGTTTCTACTACACCCTTCCATTATATCTGATAATTTTCCACTCCACCAACTTCAAAAAAGGTCTCTATGTGGACCCACTTCCACATATAAGCTAAATAAGCTAAATAATAAAGAACGAAAATCTTGTAAACTAGTAAAAAAATTATGCTATTAGGTTTTCATGTGGACCCACTCCCAGATATAAGGTAAATAATAAAGAATGAAAAGCTTGTACACTAGTAAAAAAAACTATGCTCAAGAATTTTGCTTTCTATGGGATGGGATATTTTATTGAAGTTAGTTGTTTTATGAGTGAAAAAATGTTTTATTGCAATTTAGAAATTGATGAATTTATTTAGTATATTTACTTAAAAAATTATTATGGTTTTAAATTTTATATTCTATATTTGTTCGATTATATTTATTCAGATATTTATTCTTTGTTTTTATTGTTATGTTGTAATATGTTAATATTTGGTTCAAAATATATGTTAATATTGAAATTTTTATATTATTTATTTATATTTACCAACAGTAATAACTCAGATGTACAAATAGTTTAAATAACAAAATTAAGACATAAGAAGTAAACAAATTAATAATCATTGAATGGTTAAGAGTTTAAAAAGACAATATGGGCAATTTATGTAGAGATCGAAAGTATAAGTAGCGCATATAATTCCACATGAGTAATAATGATCCCCTTCACGTAGTTTTCACTCGCCTATAATTTTTTTTTTTTTCAATTTTTGGGGACATTGCAACATGACATCACATCTTGACAATAGAGTTCATGGTTTCAAATCACAACCAAATTTACTTGTGTCCCATGTTTGGAAGTGGTTGTGGGGGACCTAGGGGTATTGTGGTAGAGGATGGGAATCGACCTGATGTAATGCAAGTACATGCATTTTACTACTTTCTATCCAAACAAAACCTAAATTAAATTCGTAGGATTTTTCAAACAATATGGATATGAGTGTCGAGAGTTGAAAATATAATGAATGGGGCAATCCTAGTAATGGGTATATTGTGGACTTGGACATGAATGGAGGGTTGAGAGGTAACAAAAAAATTGATAATAAAGAGTTCTTAGGCTTCTCTAATCATCATGTTTCAACATTTCACAATCATGTACATGTTGATTGTTTTAGATATCAACAAAATAGAAGGACAAACATAAATACTTCAATTCATCGTGTTTAAAAAAAATTCCGCGATGGCCTGCCATTCAATAACCCATCCATAGTGCTCCATAAGGTTGTGATACTTCTTTAATGATCATGGTGAAGTCTAATTATCAAAAGAAATAGTCATTAATTTCTTATCTTGAGATAAATAAAAACTCGTTAAAACCCTATCATAATTTATATGCTAGTAATGTCGACTTTGATGATATTATTTTTCCAACCATCCTAAATGTGGGTATTCTGCCTAACAATTGCTTAGAGGCCAACCCATGAAATAAGGAAGATCACAAGTATTCAACCAATAACTGCGAATGACATGGTACCTAATTCTTAATCGATCAAAATGAACATGAACTAATTTTCATTGGGAAACTATAGGATTTGAGAATAGGAAATTAAGGCAAAGATTGAGTGTTGCATTGTCCACAAAAAAAATTCTTAGGAAGTAGGGAAAAAATAAATTACATTATTTTTTGCATGTAGAGTAACTCGTTGAATTTGCCTAGAATATAAGGAGATTCCGCACCCACTCTTTTGTGGTGCTAAGTGATACAAGTATGTAATTAAATATCTACGAACAATCATTAAATTAATTCAAGCAAATATATGCATGGAGAGTAGCTAGGTACTAAACAATCTAGTATGGAGTAGATGTTGTTATGTGACTTTATAAAATAAAAATAAAAATAAAACCAAATAAAAAATAAGTTAAAATTACATCTCAAGAAATTGTATCTCTCTTGGTGCTTGATTGATTTGGAATTAAGATAAATAAATGTTGGTTATTAATACAATGCTTGCACACTTAAAGTACAAATTTAATGAAATAAGATCTAGATACATTAAACTTTCTAACTAGAATAGACATTTTTATTACCTAAAACAATAGATGTATACTTTTCAAAAAAGAATTATACTTTTTCAAAAAAAAAAAATTACATGAATAAATAAATATTAAAATCATAAAATATATTAATCCAAAAACTCTATTTAACTATAAAATATATATTAAAATATTTTTATAGAATTAAAATTTCCCACTCGTTTATAGTTAACCTTTTACCAAATTCAACCAATAAATCAATAAATCAATCTATAACATTTCCAACTACCCAACATCCCTAAGTTCCAACTCCCGACCAGGCTTTCTTTTAAATGGATGACATGGTTGTCAAACATCATGGTAAAAACATCACATAACACAACCTCTCAATCATTACAAATGAACAATCCGACGGTTCAATTTGAAGTGCAGCTGTCCGTAATCATCAAGATCAAAAAGCAGAATCTCCGCTTGAATCAACAATTCAGCTTCAATTTATCGGAATTTATCAAATACAGCTTGCTTGCGGTTGGATAAAAAAGCAGCTTTTCAAGAAAAGTAGATGGCCATTCGATAAAATGCATATTTTCAAGAAAACAAGATTGCCGATGGATAAAAAGTAGCGTTTCAAGAAAAGCAGGTTCAAGCGTTCATACGAAGAATCACTCTTGTGAATAGGGTTAGAGTTTGAATTGCTATCATGAATTACATTTCTTTACTCTTTTCCCTGTGCATTGCACTTCTTTCTCACGAGTAGAATTAGTCTTATGAATAGGGTTAGAGTTTCAATTGCTGTTATGAATTTCATTTCTTTACTCTCTGCCCTGTGCGCTCCAGTTCTTTCACGCAGGGAGAATGGCCATGATGAATAGGGTTAGGGTTAGGGTGTGACTTATCTTTTCATTTCTTTTCTCTCTGCTCTGTGCGCTCTGGTTTTCTCTACCGTACCCTACTGTAATTTAGAGCTACTCTGGAGTGTGTAAATTTTAATTCCCTTGTGCACTGTGTTTGAATTTGCAGTTGGATCTATCACAATTGCGAAAGGAGACGAGAAGAAGATGACGTCTCCATCATACTTCTACATAATTTACTGCTTCCTCTACGGTCATCTCAATTACGCTAATGGCATTTGAATTTTTTAGATTACATATGTCATCAATAAAGTTTTGATAAATCTTTGTTCACACGATATAACATTTTGCTGTGATTTATATACCTTATAAAGAATCGAGAAATATTTTTTTATGTGCGGATTACCATAAAGTAGTGATGCTTTAGTTGTCTGGCTTCTATCTCCATAGCGTTGTTGAACCTATAGCCTCCAACTAATATTGTAACATTTTATCTTATTCACTAAAATCCTCACTATAAATTCCTTACTATATTTCTAATCGGGTGGGTAATTCTTACAATAAACTAGACTCTCTACTTAACATTAACTTTTACAGATTGAAATATTTTTTTGTGAGGCTTCTTGATCTTAAGAGGAGAATTGAATCCAAATGGCTAATTAACGTTTTTAGGTTGAATTATTTTGTCAGACTTAGTGTTGTTCAGTCATGAATTGAATGCAAATGGCTAAATACTGGTTTCATTGGTGCTGTGAACTTAGTTCAATTCTTTTAGTATGTTGTTGTTTCTTTTATGTTTTTTTTTTCTGGTTACAGACTCTTCAGTTTGCGTCCAAAAAATTAAATAATTATGTGGTTAAAACAAATCATTATTTTCTTTTTTAATATGTTTGGTATTTTAAAGTGTAAATTAAATATAAAACTAAAATCTTAAGGTTCTTTTTGAGTTGAGAGCTTTCGCGATAAGGCTCTACGAGAATGTGATTGCCAAGTTTAAAAGCAATGAGGGGTGGTCGAAATATATTAAGTGTAATATCGGAGCTAAGCAAGGTTTCCCCCTCTCCCCTACCCTTTTTGGCATTTACATTGATAAGTTAGAGGGTTGTTTAGAAGAAGCAGGTTGTGCTGGTACGACCTTAGCATGAATAGTCATCATCCTTCTTCTTTATGCTGACGATATTGTCCTTCTGGCAAGGTGTTCTTCTAATCTTGATAAGCAGCTTCGACTCCTCAAAGATTTCGGCTCTAACATGGGTATGTCTCTTAACAGTGACAAAACAAAAGTTATGATTATCAAATCCAAGAATGATACATACGCTAATTTTATGTATGACAATAGCAACTTGGAGGAAGTGTCTTCTTACAAGTACCTAGGAATTGATATTCATCACAAGCTCAACTGCAACTATAGCATTAAGAAAAGGATTAACAGAGGATGGAAAGCTTACTTTGGTCTTGAAAATAACTGTAAAGCTGCAAACCTCATGATGTGGGATAAAAAGAAGCTTCTTTTTGAAACTCTAGTCACTCTTGTTATCTTGTATGGGTGTGAGATTTGGGGTTGCAGCATCTCTAGAGAATCTTGGAGAAAGATCGAGCAAATACAGAAGCGTTTTATAACTTATATCCTCAAAATAAAAAACAATACACCCTATCCTATTCTCCTTATAGAAGTGGGTCTTTCCCCCATCGAGAGCCTAGCTATGACTAGACTCCTGTTATACAAGAACAAAATCAATAACATGGGAGACCATAGACTCCCTAAGCTAGATTTAAACTCTATCCAAAACCACTTAAGGCTCAAGCATGGGTGGTATAAACATACCAAGTCTTGGTTAAATCACTGGGAGATCGATGAAAATGTTGCTTTGCAGAATATTAATATAATTAAAAATATTATTTCTTCTAAGTTTAAAGAAAAATTGTGGTGTGAGAAAGATTTAGAGGCTAAAAGAAAATTAAGATATTATAAGGAGGTCATCAACCCTACTCTAGAAGATCAAAAGTATCTCTCTGTTTTAATTGGTACTAAGAAAAAAATTAACATAGCTAAGATAAGAACGAACTCTCATGAGCTCCATAGTGAAACTAGTCGTTGGACAGTCCCTAAAACACCATGGGTAGAAAGGAACTACCACCTTTGTGAGAGTAAGAACGTTGAAGATGAAAATCACTTTCTTTTAGAGTGCCCTGCGTACACCCACATTAGATCTCAGTTTCATAATATTTGTTGCAATACCGACATTCCTAGCCTTTTAGCCTGTCAAAATTATAGTCAGCTCAAGACGCTTCTTTCGAAGCTCTTTGAGCATAGAAATATATCTTTAAAGCAAACTAATTAATTCTCTTCTTTAGGTCCGATAGACCAAATTTTGGTCTCAGGGGACGATAACCATCATCATCATCATCATCAATATAAGTTGGTTGAAAATATATGTTAATATTGAAAATTTTAAATTATTTGTTTATATTTACCGAGAGTAATAACTCAGATGTACAAATAGTTTAAATAAAAAAATTAAGAAATAAGAAGTAAACGAATTAATAATCACTGAATGGTTAAGAGCTTAACATGACAGTATGGGCAGTTTCTGAAGAGATCAAAATTATAAGTAGCGCATGTAATTCCACATGAGTAATAATGATCCCCTTTGGATAGTTTTCGCTAGCATATAATTATTTTTTTTTCAATTTTTTGGGACATTACAACATGAAGTCGCACGTTGTCAATAGAGGTCATGGGTTCAAATCACAACCAAATTTACTTGTGTCACATGTTTGCAGGTGGTTGTGGGGAACCTAGGGGTATTTTGGTAGAGGATGTGAATCGACCCCATGTAATGCAAGTACATGCATTTCCCTAGTTTTCACTTCCCCTAGTAAAGAAATGGTGATGGTGTTGTCCTTGGTTGTTGTAGTTGCTAATGATAATGATAAAAGGGAACTATTGAATCCTATCCAAACCAAACCTAAATTGAATTCATGGGATTTGTCAAACAATATGGATCTGAGAGTCAGGAGTTGAAAATATAATGAATGGGGCAATCCTAGTAATGGGTATATTGTGGACTTGGACATGAATGGAGGGTTGAGAGGTAACAAAAAATTTGATAATAAAGAGTGCTTAGGCTTCTCTAATCATCATTTTTCCACATTTCACAATCACATCGATGTTGATTATTTGAGATATCTACAAAATAGAAGGACAAACATAAATATTTCAATTCATCATGTTTTAAAAAAAAAATATTCGATGGCGTGCCTTCAATAACCCATCGATAGTGCTCCATAAGGTTGTGATGCCTCTTTAATGATGATGGTGAAGTCTAATTATCACAACAAATAGTCATTTATTTCTTATCTTGAGATAAATAAAAGCTCGTTAAAACCCTGGCGTAATTTATGTGCTAGTAATGTCAACTCTTATGATAGTATTTCTCCAACCGACCTAAATGTGGGTATTCTCCCTAACAATTGCTTAGAGGCCAACACATGAAATAAGGAAGATCACATGTATTCAACCAATAACTGCCAATGACATGGTACTTAATTCTTAATCCATCAAAATGAACATGAACCAATTTTCATTGGGCAACTATAGGATTTGAGAATAGGAAATTAGGGCAAAGATTGAGTGTTGCATTGTCCACAAAAAAAAATCTTAAGTAGTAGGGAAAAAATAAATTTCCTTAATTTTTGCATGTAGAGTATCTCGTTGAATTTGCCTAGAATATAAGGAGATTCCCCACCCACTCTTTGGTGGTGCCAAGTGATACAAATATGTAATTAAATGAATATGAACAATTATTAAATTAATTCAAGCAAATATATGGATGGAGAGTAGCTAGGTACTAAACAATCTAGTATGGAGTAGATGTTGTTATGTGAGCTTATAAAATAAAATAAAATAAAACCAAATAAAAAATAAGTTAAAATTACATCTCAAGAAATTGTATCTCTCTCGGTGCTTGATTGATTTGGAATTGAGATAAATAAATGTCAATAATTAATACAATGATTACACACTTAAAGTACAAATTTAATGAAATAAGATCCACATACATTAAACTATGTAACTAGAATACACATTTTGTATTACCTAAAACAATAGATCTATACTTTTCAAAAAAAAATTATACTTTTTTCAAATAATTTCTTTTACATGAATAAGTAAATGTTAAAATCATAAAATATATTGATCCAAAAACTCCATTTAACTATAAAATATATATTAAAATAATTTTATATAATTAAAATTTCCCACTAGTTTATAGCTAACTTTTACCAAATTCAACCAATAAAGTAATAAATCAACCTATAACATTTCCAACTACCCAGCATTCCCAGGTTCCAACTCCCCGAGTAGGGTCTTCTTTTAAAGGGATGACATGGTTGTCAAACATCATGGTCAAAACATCACCTAACACAACCTCTCAATCATAACAAATTAACAATTTAATGATTCAATTTGAAGTGCAGCTGTCAGTAATCATCAAGATCAAAAAGCAGAATCTCCGCTTGAATCAACTGTTCAGCTTGAATTTATCGGAAATTACCAAATTTATCAAATAAAGCTTGCTTGTGGTTGGATAAAAAGCTGCTTTTCAAGAAAAGCAGATAGCCATTCAATAAAACGCATATTTTTAGGAAAAGAAGATTGCCGATGGACAAAAAGCAGTGTTTCAATAAAAGCAGATTCAAGCGTTCATACTAAGAATCACTCTTAAGAATCACTCTTATGAATAGGGTTAGAGTTTGAATTGCTATTATGAATTTCATTTCTTTACTCTCTGCCCTGTGCACTCCACTTCTTTCTCACGAGAACAATCACTCTTATGAATAGGGTTAGAGTTTTAATTGATATTATGAATTTCATTTCTTTACTCTCTGCCCTGTGCGCTCCAGTTCTTTGCCGTGATGAATAGGGTTAGGGTTAGGGTGTGACCTATCTTTTCATTTCTTTTCTCTCTGCCCTGTGCGCTCTGGTTTTCTCTCCCGTACCCTACTGTAATTTAGAGCTAGAGTCCGTAAATTTTAATTCCCGTGTGCACTCTGTTTGCATTTGCGGTTGGATCTGTCACAATTGCGAAAGGAGACGAGAAGAAGATGACGTCCCCATCATACTTTTACATAATTTACTGCTTCCTCTACGGTCGTCTCGATCAGGGTAATGGCATTTGAATTTTTTAGATTACATATGTGATCAATAAAGTTTAGATAAATCTTTGCTCACACGATATAACATTTTGTTGTGATTTATATACCTTATAAAGACTTGAGAAATATTCTTTATGTGCGGATTACTATAAAGTAGTGATGCTTTAGTTGTCTGGCTTCCATCTCCGTAACATTTTATCTTATTCACTAAAATTCTGACTATAAATTCCTTACTATATTTCTAATCGGGTGGGTAATTCTTACAATAAACTAAGTCTCCACTTAACATTAGCGTTTACAGGTTGAAATATTTTTGTCAGGCTTAGTACTCTTAAGAGGAGAATTGAATGCAAATGGCTAAATACTGGTGTCATTGGTGCTGCAAACTTTCAATTCTTTTAGTATGTTGTTGCTGCTTTTATGTTTTTTTTCTGATTACAAATTTGACTCTTTAGTTTGCGTCCAAAAACTTAAATAATTATGTTGTTAAAACAAATCTTTATTTTCTTTTTTAACTGCGTTTAGTATTTTAAACTGTAAATTAAATAATAAACTAAAAGTTTCAAAAAAAGATTCATGGTTTTATAAAAACTGTAGTCGTATAATGATTTATTGTATATAATTAAATAACTTGAATTTTAAAGAGATTTTCTTCTCTCATTTCAGCGCTATTGTTATGCGATTTATGAGTAAATTCACCATTAAATGACTTAAATCTTAAGGATGTTAATTATTTTCTATTTCTTGTAAAATATTTGATCATTTCTATATTTTCAGTGCTTGATAATAGAGTGTTTTCAAAAAATTGCCAAAGAAAAGTTTTAAAAAAATATAACTGTAATTTATGACCAAAATTTTCAAGCAATGTTTGTGGTCTGTATTTATTGCAAGATAATGCTGCATTGGAATCTTGGCTGCAATTTTCACTATGTTGCTCTCAGCGTAATACAGCTTTGCTTTTCTATTCTGAATTTGACTAAAAATCACTCTTTCCACTACGTCTTCTAAGTTAAATCTATGTTGCTCTTCTAAAATCATTCTTCTCTTGTTTCTAGTACAAATCAGTGGTATTTTGTATTTTATTTTTAAATTAAATAATTAAGTTCTGTGTATGTAATTGGGTTTTCTTACCAGCCTCATTCTGTGATGTATTGTGTTTTCAAGCAAACTATAGCAGTATTTTGTGATTTTTCTTTTAATGAAGTAACTAAAGTTTTAGGTGAATATAACATTGTTAATAGTTGTAAAAATATAATATTAAAATTAAAATATAACATTTGTCGACCTTTATCTGAAATGATTGGAACACTTAGTCATATAACAACACAACAAAGACTCTTCATTAGATAGAGTACCTCTTTTTGTAGTGTGTTGCCTGTGAGTTTCAAAGGGGAAGAGTTGTCGCAGGGATGCCTTGTCAACACATATACCACGTCGAGTGAATCCTTTCGAGTTAGCATGATCGCACGTCAATTTTGAGCTTTTTATAACACTTTATTTACAACACTTTATTTACACTTTTAGCGTGCAAAATAAACCTTTGTTCCCTCTTTTCCCAACTCAAAAGAAATTAAATATAACTCTTTTCCCAAATTTCAGTAGATAGGATGGGAGATTCCTTTAGTGTCTGTTATTAGGCCAAGATTTTCTGTCATATGAGACATTGAAATTGAAATTGGATACCACCGACAAAAGTCTTTGGGTGCCGTGGTCAAACAGTTACTTCTAATTGGCTTTCATTTCCTTCTAGAGTAGAAGTAATCCAAGTCACAGAAGATCCTATGATATCGAGTACTTCAGTGATGCAATTTATAGATTTTTGTCTCCAGATTATGTCATTGTTGTGGTCTTCCTTGTGAAATTCTAGATTTTTACCATTCTTGTTGATATTTTTAGTCTTGGATTTGCAAGATAAGGTTATAACATGGTCGAGTGGATCAATTGCATTTAAACCCTACAAAATTAAGTTAAGATCTGGTTAAAAAGCATCCAGTATTTTCTTTTGGATGAACGAGAACTGGGACGAGGGATTCAAGAGATAGTATTTGATGGCATTTCTCCTCAACACTTCAAAGGGTGAACTGTTTTCTATGGGTGATTTTATCTGTTACTCGAAAGTGTTAGTGGTTGTTAGCTTAGGGAGACTTTCTTGTTGATAATCAAGAAACAGTTTATTCTTCCGACTAAGACTTCTCTGGTAAAATTATGTAATGACCCTTCTATATACCGTAAGTAATGGGTGATTGTAAATGTATGATGTACTCATTTTTCTAGTGAGGAGCTCAAGGCCAAGGCCTCGCCACTAAAAATGATAAAATACACTCTAAGTTGTAGGCTTAGGACGGGGACACAGCTATGACAGGGGAATTGAGCCTATGAAGACAAAAGAGTAAGATTGGGGATCTCCTATTTTTATTGCCATCATAAGCCCAAACAAAACCTACCATAACTTAGTCTTTAGCTAAGAGTAGGATTGAGCTATGATAGGGGAGAATTACCTTCTTTTGAGTCAGACACAAAAGGGTCGTTTAGTTATAAAGATAACGGAAAAGACAAGGGAAAACCACCTAGAGACTTAATCGAAAAGGAGCTTCACGTAAAAGTAAATATATAGATGGGTGCGAGAATTATTTTATGAGGATAAATTATAAAGGTAATATAAGCAAAGAGAATGAACTTCATATACAAGTAAACATATGAAGGACTTATGCATAATAAATGAGAATTATATTATGCATGTGTATATATTTATATGCGAGAGTATTATATATATATATATATATATATTAAAAAAGAAAAAGAACAACCCCTTGTATGACATATATAGAACTTTACATACAATCGCGGAGCAGTGCCTTCTACATGAAATCGGAAATTATGTGTAAAACAATTATATACATATATATACTATCACTGATTGACTTATCATTGAATTTCCTTTGATTATGGAAAAATGCAATGATGGTGGAAACACTTAGATTTATGAAGGCATTAAATTACTTCCACGATTTGTACTGAGAGACATTGAACGGGCAGATTTTAATTACCCTGAACAAGCCAGCATCGATTGAGGAGGCAATTCGGGCATGCATAGGCGTTGATAGAGGCGTTAGGGTTTTGTCTAGAGATACTTATACACTTTCCTGCTGGAGAGGAAAGGGGGAGGAAGAACCCAGCATTCTTCTAGAAAACGCTCTGCCTTAGGCTGTAGAGAGGGAGAAATTGGTCTTTGCGTTTTTTTTTAATTTATCAAGCGACGAGGGAAAATAGTGCTTTGGGGGAAAAGGACGCTGGAATGAAATTGGGAATGGTGTACTAAAGCCGACTCATCAGGGTGCATCCACTCCTATGCGTTCTCAACCGGGTATTATAATCCAGTTTTTAGTTCAAGTTATTAGTTGAGATTTCTACTCTTAAAATTATTGTTTAGCCTGCGATGACAATATGTGATAAAAATTTCATTGTCATTCTCTTTTACTGCCGATAGATTCAGTTTATAATTTACTGCTATCATCTTAATGCCTTTACTGGCAGATCTATTTTCTTCTTGCTCAGCGTGGGGTTAATACAACCTTTGGTTCTGCAATATGTGTATGTATAGGGGTTTAATTTCTGGAAAAATCGCTTACAAATTTTTTAGGTTAGAACCCCTTTAATCATTCCCTGATAACTGTTTAGATATTACGGTTGTAAACCATCCACCGTATTCCCCCAACCTGCTATTGGATGGCAGATTTCATCATTAAAATCTTGACTTATGTTTTCTGTTATAAGAATTTGGAATCCATACCCGCGGCTTACGGTTGAACGGTATATTTCGGAGTGTAACTTTGCATAAATATTTGTTTAAATGGGACTCTTCGGCTGGAATCCGCGCCCTTAGTCTGAGTTATATGAATGAGTTGCTCTTTGGCCCCGTGCTAACAGCTTATAAATCGATTTTGGCTGGACTGTGTCGTTTGCGGCGTTTGTCCTGCTAATATCTATTATTGGCCTTGAGTTTAGTTTGTTTTCATAGAAACTTTTCTACATCTTACTTTCCTTCCAAGCTGCCGATAATAGTCTTATTTCTTATTTTGAACCTGCACAGTCAAAAGAAAAGTTAAGATATCGAAAACCCCCCAAAAAATATTGAAAATATCAATAAAATGAAAAAATAGAAAAGAAAACTCTTAGACTGAATATTAAACTATTTCTAAAGCGTTAATTCTAATACCTTATCGATTTGTAGAAAGGTTAACTGGAATGAGTATCATGCAAGAGTAGGAGTTGAAATTCAAAATAATTGGGGTTTTTTTCTGGAATCAAAGATCTCAGGTTTGCCTCTCGACAACTTGGGTCCAGGCCACTAGTTATTGGATAAATCATATATCTACCTTTTTTGCTTCACCGCGCCTTATGAACCAATAATATCTATATATATATATATAGTCGGACTGGATGATAGCTCATTCTATCCTTATTATCTTCAGCTTTAGGTGATGGTATATTTGTACCTTCTTTCATATTTACTTGTTATTTGTTCTACATAAGTTAGGGTTTTATTTTGGGTATTGTAAACTCCTATAACGTGTGCATTATCTGTCGATTGAATGGATAGTTGGGTTTTCCTGCAGTTTGTGGTTGGGTGATAAGTTGGGCTGCCCGTTAGTTGAAAGGTTGGGTGGGGGCACTTGCCATGAGAACTCCAGGCTCTCAATCTCGTCAACAGCTCTTATCTGCCAACCTCGGCACTGTTTACAATAGGAAATTATGTTATGTCAATGTGTAAAACCCCTAAGTATGATACTCTTGTTTAAAGGTCCTTGTTTAAAAAAAAAAGGGTATTTGACTATACTAGAATGCCTCATCATAAGGATTGATATATATATATACAAAGATTAAAGAGGAATTATATTATTGCGAAGATAAAGAATTTTCTTTAAAGTTCCTACATTAACCTAGTACAAGAATATGAATATTTTTGGTTGACGGGAATTCTTGGGAATAATAACAAGTAGTGTGGTATACCTGGGAATAATAACAAGTAGTGTGGTATACCTGGTATCTAAGGATTGTATAGAATTCTGGCTATAACTTGATAGTAGTTATGAATAGCCTAAAAATACTCTCCCAAAGGGAGAGAAAGTAATGCAACAAACTTGCTGCGGATTGTAGCCTGATATTTGTATAAATACATGATATAACGTTTGGTGGACGTAGCCCATGGATTAGGTGAACCACGTACATGAGTTGTCTTTCTGATTTTTTGTGTGAGAATGTTTAATTCTATCTCTAATACTTTGTGTACTTATAACATCGTTCTGCAAACATTGTCATTTATTATTTTTACCCGAATGACTTGGTCCATGCTCTCGAATGATTTTGACGGCACCTTAACACTGAAGATAATGAATTTGCATTTCATTATGATAACTAACGAAGTATTGAGTCATGAAATAATGCTATAAATCATTAAGCCATAAAATAATGCTGTAAATTGTTGAGTCATGAGATGATACTGCTAAGTGTTGAACTATGATGTACATATTGTAGAGAAATCTCACATGAGTGTTAACTACAAAATAAGATCTTCTTTTCATGATTAAAATCTGTTGAACAGGATAGGATGGGATCAAAGGTAGGTACTAGCATGCGACTTTAAGATTTTAATAATGCAAATCATAGGAGGGATGTAAATTGGTTGTATATTTCATGTTTGGTTCTTGATGAGTAGGAAGGGAGTAAGTTGTCAAATGATCATTTACAATGCGTGTAGTTTTGTTATTATCGAATTTAATTGGACATGCTTCACTGAAATGCCATGTAAAATCCGACACTAACATAATTGACTCATTTGTAGTAATAGTAAAACAAAAATATTTCCCTCCTTTTTTTTACACATGGAAGCATTGAGGTGTAAGAGGTATTTTACATATGGTATCAGAGCTAGAGTGACTGCACTCAGGCCTATTTGGGTTCAACATGTAGTTAGGATGCATGAAGATGGATACCTCTACCCAATTGATTGTTTTTTTTGTGTGGATGCATGACACTGATCATGGAGGAGGATAAGTTGTCCAAAGATCAAAGGAGATCTCAGTTGGCCTACAGATGCTAATCCCTGGATTAAATCGTGGGAAAGCTTTGTCAGGGCTTACATAGGGGAGGAGCTTTGCTGAGCTCATGAAGACTGGTCTATATTGGTCTGATGTAGTCTGATCTGGGTCTGAGAGAGGTTTATAGATTATAATAATACAGAGTGGTTTTTTCCTGCTGTTACTCTCAGCGCAAACCATGGTATGTCTTCTCATTTTCGTAAGTAAGTTCACCACATTTATTTTAGGTCGGTGTCTTATCTAAATGAAAACAAAAAAATGTTTGCGGGACTTGAATTTTGGGTAGCCATTTAAAATATTGAAGTGTATAAGTTAGCAAAGGAAAGATCAGCGAGGTGCTATGAACTCAAAAGCTGAGATACCGTATTCCTAAAGAGTTAAAATGGATTCCTATTCACCTTGAGATCAAGACTCGAATTCTGCATTTCCGCAAGATATCATAAGCCTACCTATGCATTTCAAAGTTCACGAGCTTGCAGTGGCGAATGCCAAGCCCTAAACATCATTTGTAGTTTGCTTGATGTTTAGGCCTCGGCTCGACAGATTCATTTTAATACCTTAAGGTGAGTTTTAATCATATGCATTTATAAATTCCATGGCTCCTTTCGTTCCTATCGTGAAAATGCTTGTGAGTTTTTGAATTTAATGAAGGACTTCAAAAGATTGGTTATGGAACGATGATTAGGTTTAGGTTATAGCTCCAGCTAATGGCGGGTTCCTATAGAACAACCACTATAGCACATTATCACTCAGAAACTGCGGTTGGTTTTTTCAAAGATCTACTTTAACCGATTATTTAATGTTATTGTATGCTGATTTAAACAGGATTCTTCTCAAATTTCCACTCGTGTCTTGGTAACTAAATGCATTTAGGGTCACTTTAGAGGCAAATGATTTGATGAGGATTATTCTGAGAATGATAAAGCAGTTCTAGAGCTGCTTTAGGAACCTGCACATTTCGGGGTCGCTTCACGCTGGTTGTTACAAGGAATTATGTAAACATATTCATGTCTGTTTCACAATATTGTGGTGCCTGGAAACATCTTGAAGTACTTTTGATTGCCTCTATGAGATTTTATTTACTTTATTCCAAATATTCTAACTTAAATTCCACTAAATTTTCCTAACTCGTGATCAAATTAGAAGCAACCCTAAAAAAATTAAGCGATATTCTTCAAGCAGCTCAAGTTGTGCTTTGAACAATTTACTCTGTTTGTGACCATGATACATTTTGCAATTATAGTCATTATTATTAGAACATGCAAAGTGGTCCTATGTGAGTTTTGTGTAGAATTTCTGTTGAAACAAGTTTTTGCACCAAGTTTTCTGTTGTTGTCGTCAGAGTTGACTTTCACGCTGTAATTTTCAAACAGGTAAGTGCGTTTTGCCATCTGATATCGATTTTGAAGATAACTATGATCTGTCTAGAATCTTCTCTCCATGGGTTACCTCTTCCATCCACACATGGATCCTTCTTTTTTTTCCTTTCCACTTGAATTTAATATTTGTTGTACTCTTGAGTCTCTTTCATCAGTTGTAATTTTTGATTTTACTGTTTATAGCTTCATGATCTAGGAGCGTAGTCTTTAATTTTTATTTAGTGATAATATTAAAAAACATGCTTTTGAGATCTATTATTAGAAATATGATTTCTGGCATTTTGATACTGATAAACGAAAAGCTGTTTCATTTAGGATAGCATTTTGTTGGTGGATGAGGGTCAAGCACCGATGACCGGTGACAGAAGCAATTATATAAAGGAAATTATATATGTAATTATAAAAGAATTATAGATGCTAAATAAATTACAGAGCTAAACTTGTGCAACATAGTCAATCACCAAAGACTATTGTGCTGCTAAACTTGTGCACTATAATATCCCTATTGTACACCCCTAAGTAATTTGTGTTTGTCAATGTATGTTGTACTCATTCTTTTGGTGAGGAGCTCAAGGCCAAGGCCCCACGAGTAAAAATGATAAAATTAATACAATCTAGGTTCCTAGTTGTAGGGTTAGGATGTGGACACGGCTGGAAATTGAGCCTATGAAGGAAAAATGAGTAAGATTAGGGATCTTCTATTTATTGCGGTAATCAGCCCAAACTAAACTACCATAGCCTAGCCTTTAGCTATAAGTATGGTTGAGCTATGATGGAGGAGATTTACCTTATTATTGACTTCAACACAAAAGGGTCGACTAGTCATAAAGTTTAACAGAAAGAACAAGAGAAAACCACCAAGGAAATTAATCAAAAAGAAGTTCAGGTAAAAGTATATATATAGATGGGGGTGGGGCATTATTTTATGTATGTATATTATATATATATATATATATATAAGAATATTATATATAATAAGCAAAGAAATGAGCTTCAAATATAAGGATATATGAAGGGCATACGCATAATAATGAAGCATCATATTATGCATGAATATATATATATACACACACGAGAGTATTATATATATTAAAAAAGGAGCTCCTGTATAATTTATACAATCAATGCCTTATACATGTAATTGAAGGTTATGTGAAAAACAATAATATATATATATATATATATATATTTACCGATTGACATATCATATATTTATTAATAACACATATATATATATTTTTACCGATTGACATATCATATATTTATTTTTAATTTTCCTTTGATTATGGAAGTGGGCGAGGATGGTGAAAAAAAAAGAGAATTTCATGGACATCATATATGGGATATTATATATAATAGTGGAATGGTGTATATAAGGAAAGGATATTATATATAATAGTGGAATGGTGTATATAAGGAAATTTTGTTAGTGGAGTGCTATACCGTGAAGGAGATCTTATTTTTATAAGGAACCTTATATATAATAGGGGAGCATTGTATGGTAATAAAAATTATAATATATATATATATATATATATATATATAGGTGGAGCACTATATAGTAGAATGAACTACATATATAGCACTTTCAATAAATATTATTACTTAGAACAGTATTGATGTTATGCTTATTGAATTCTCTTAATTATATTGACTATGGACACTCAACAGTCATAAAATTCCTGGATATATAGCCGTTTATTTGGGAGGCATTGCTGAATTCTCTTAATTATACTAACTATGGAAGTTGAGTTGCTATTAAATTGCCTCAACGCATAGCCATTGATTAGGGAGAGGCATTGTTGAATTCTCTTAATTATACTAACTATGGATGTTGAGCTACTATTAATTTACCCCAACTCATAGCCATTGATTGGGGAGAGGCCTTGTAGAATTCTCTAAAATATAATGACTATGGGCGTTGAGCTCCCGGGGGGGAATTTACCCAGACTCATAGCCCTAGGGAAACATCTGAGTTAGTGGCTGGAAATTCTGATTGATAAAGGAAATAGGGGATGCCACCTAAGGGGGAGTGGCTGTTGCTAGCACCTATAAGTAGGGTTCGTCTAGTTCACGGTTCATAGAAAAATAATGAAGATAGGGATGGAGTGTTTTAGGAATGGAGAATAAAGATGGTAAATGGAGTTAGGGCTAGCATAAAGAAGAGATGACTAATAAATCATTGCAGATATTACTGTAAGTTTTTTGAAGTTATATTTCTGTGATCAGTGTAGTTCTTATATTGATTTAGTTAATCTTAGCTACAGTTGATGTAGTTTATATTGATTTTGAATGCTTTTAGTATTACATCCCAGGGTGGGTGTAGGCACTGGGCGACATAGGTATCAATTCTGCGAGAA
>LPNX010640571.1:45295-77269 GCA_001517045.1 Pseudotsuga menziesii | reverse complement strand
TATATATAAAGTGTATCCTTCATGGAAGACTCAACACTCTGTTCTCCTTTACCAACGAACCCTTCCACTGTAAGGGAACCCCCAAAGTTTTAATGCAGTTGTTGTAAGTTATTTATTTTTGTTTTGAATTATCCTTTGGGAAAAAATGCATTACTAGAGGCCTTAAATTCTTCATATTCATTCATGGATCACGCTTCTTGGGAATAAATTAGGTAACCCCATAGCTGGAGGCGTTGGTTAACAAGAAACTTCAATGTGAACAATGTTATTTCAAAGCTATGATTTGTTAAGGTAGCTTCAGTCAGTCCTTGTCATGTCTGCGTCTGTCGTTATAGCAGTGCCATTGTGAATCCCATCTTCATACACTTGAAACCAGAGAGCTTTTCTCAAATGCAATGGGAAAAAAAAAATGCATTTAACCGCCAACGTTGACTTGACATTACACGGGAGGAGTCGAGCCCTCCATATTTCATTGGTTTGTTATCAAATATTTTCCCTTACACAAAGTTTCCATTCTTATACCGACATGGGAGTCCACATTGAGCTGCAACCTAGGTTATACGGGGTTACTTTTAAATGAGCATGGATCTAACCGATCTTTGAATGCATTGTGTAGTTGCACTTTTTAAGACCTATTTTTACCTATGATTTTGATCTAGGATATGTAGGACTTCGACTGTGTTTTTATTCTGGGTAAGCAGCCCAGTAAGTGTTGAATATACTTTAGTCAGTTATGAAATGTTTGTTCACTATATGTCAGTCGGTTGAGTCCACACTTGATCGCTCTGCTTTATAATTTTTTCTGTATCTCGGGTTTTATATATACATACATACATACACACAGATATATATATATATATATATATTGCCTTGGTTTTAGATTCTAAATGTTTTCTGTCTTGACTTTCCTTCTACTGTGACTAATAGAACCTGACTATGTCCAGGAAGTTGTATTATTTGAGCTGGATTTCCATCACACCCTTTATTTGACCTAACTAAGGAAAATACCGATCTTTTGGTAGGATGTTCATTTGTACATCAAGCATTATGCGATATGTTATATTTTAATCTAACTGCTTTAAAGAGTATGAATGATATGTTAGTACTGATGACAGTACTACCGCACCTTTATATTTTCCGGAATGGCTGAGTAAGTTTCATTTCCTTCCAACAACGAGCTTGAATCCTTTGAGATTATGTAAATTATGTATTTTTCCATGAATTCAATAATGTTCTAAAAAGGGCACCCTTAGAATGGGTGCATGTACAAATACCTAGGTCAAATACTTAAGTGTAAAAGGGCCCCTCTCAGTTCATGAGAATTCGCGAAAGGATAGGAAGAAAAACACAGTTTATGTAATGTGTGTTGTATTTTTCATATGATGATTGTGCTGAATAAAGAAGTCGTCAATTTTTTTGTGGATGTAACACCGGGTTTGGGGCGAACCACGTATATATGTCTCTCCTTATGTGCGACTTTATGTTTCTCAGATGTGTTTGTGTTTTAAAGATGTTTTTGTTTTATGATAATGTGGGTCTACACATATTTTTCCATTAAATAGTATTCTATATGCTGTAATGAAAGACATTAAACAATGATGTTTTTCCTTTTGCATCCTGACCTATCTTTATAAGTTAGTTGGCTCTGTTAAAAACACGATGGATACTAGAATTTAAAATACTTACATGCCCTATATGTTGTAAAAACGTAGTATGTAAATGTTTCTTTTACTCAAGTTAAGTAAGGTTAAAAGAGCATGGGAATGTGTTATCTAATCACAGGCTAAATGCTACATATTAGTATTTCTCCTTCGGTGAATTATGAAATCATGTCAATACTAGAAGGAATAGTATACATGTTGGGTTTATGTGATCAAGAAATCCTAGTAATTTGGATGTAAATTTGCATGTTTTGTTTTTTATGAGAAAGATAGATGTAACTTGTCGAACACTTGTCTTACTACGCGTGTAGTCTTGACATTATCAATTTTAAATGGCCATTTAAAGTTTGACACAAACATGATTGACTCATTTTGAAGTAACATTGAAAACGAAAAAAAAATTGTTTTACCTTTCTTTTTACTCATGATGACATTGAGGTTTAAGTTGTAGATTACATGCACCATAATAAATGGTCAGAGTTTCTAGCTTTATCATGACACTTACTAATTATTATTGATTCTTTTTAATGGGTTTATCACAGCATTAAAGAAGGATAGATCTTGCATTTGAAGTTGTGGTAGTTACTATAAGTGACCTTTTTACATTAAAAGTTTAAAAATCAATTGCAGTCGAATTTTGTTTTGTGTGGCTTAATCGTTATGAAATGCGCATTGTAATTGTAAGTCAAAGATAGATGACAAGTGACAAAAGCAATACTGCATGATTAATTACAGCTTTAAAACATGTCCATCATAATCATGTAGCCAATTACTAGAGAATCTAGTTGTATTATGGCACACATTGTTAAGGATAGTTGGATATATTTACAATTGAAGATAATCTGGTGGGCTACTGTGAGTGGTTTAATGTTTTGTGTTTTATGTAGTAGGTCTTGTGATTGATCTTGGGGTTGCTTCCTCTATTATATGCACCAATTGATGTCCTTACCAGCTAAGCATTGTAATCAATATTTTTGAGGCTATACTGGGTACCATCCACCTACAGCAAAGAAGTTCCTTGGAAAAAATTTACCACTGCAAATCTAGTTCCATGATTATTGAAGGCTAACAAGAATTCTATTAATTTGGTTGAAGGCTTATAGTATCTAGTTGGCAAATAGATCACAATAATTTTATAATTTGTTTGAAGGCTTATAATATCCAGCAAATATTATAAAATTATAATCGTGAGTAATTTTTGGATTCTGTTACAATAAATTGAAGATAATGTGTAAGGTGGTGTTTGAATTGTCAAATTTCCCAGGTTCTATGTGGTTTCTTGCAAATTGTGTTGTTGAAAGGATTTTTGTGGCTTCTTGTGAATGCCTTCTTGTCAATATTGGTGTTAAAAATAAATTGAAGAGGCTCTTATCCAAGGAATGAAAAATAAAGTAATGCATGACTTATGCAAAAAAAGGTTGATGTTCTTTGAATTAATAATATGATAAACTGACCACCTATTGAGTGATTGTAGGCATGAGAAATTGTGGCCCTAAGGATTGCTAAGGCTCCAGGATTGTAATGAGTTAAGAATATATAAGAAAGATCTCATGTGAAAAAAGGTTATCACCACGAGGAAGTGCTGATGGAGGTAGTGGATGAAAGCTTCCTTGTTTTACCCTGGGCCAGCGAGGGACCACTATGCATTCTGGGGACGCCTAGATGTAAGACATTTTGGTTAATACTTGTTTTCTACACATTTGAGGACTGTCACATGAGTGGGGGACTCTATGAAGAGAATAACCTTTAGGCACTGTGTGGGTGTGCAAGAACAGAGGTGCCTTAGCTTGGTGAAGCACCCTGAATAGCACAAAAATGAGATACACCTAAGGGTGGGTATTTTCGTTGTGTTGGGTGGCTTGAATTGGTACTTAAATTACTATTAGCACTTGGAGTGCTGGGATGGAGGAATATCTAGAGAAAAGAATAGTGGTGAAGCACCGTGAATAACACAAAAAGGAGATATGCCTAAGGGTGGGTATCGTCCTTCTGTTTGGTGGCTTGGATTGGTAGTCAGAGTATAGTTATCACTTGGAGTGCTAGGATGGAGGACATCCAGAGAAAAGAATAATACTAGGAACAGGTATGTGGATTATAGGTCAATTGGTACCTATGAGGTAATATGTCTATTTATTGGCACGTAGAACTAACATGTTTATTGGAACCACTATATAGTGTTGATTTCTGAGCTTTACATTATTTCAATGTTGATGCTAGTATACATTCATATGTATGATTGTAAATGCAGGATCATGACAGGAAATACAAAGCACGCAAGGATGACTCGAGAGGAAAGAAAAAATTTTATTGAAGGACAAGAACACCGAGGACGGTGTTAATTTTAGGGGGAAAGGATGTAATGACCCTCCTATATACCACAAGTAATGGGTGATTGTAAATGTATGATGTACTCATTTTTCTGGTGAGGAGCTCAAGGCCAAGGCCCCACCAGTAAAAATGATAAAATACAGTCTAAGTTCCAAGTTGTAGGGTTAGGACGGGGACATAGCTTAATGAATGGGGAATTGAGCCTATGAAGGCAAAATAGTAAGATTTGGGATCTCCTATTTTTATTGCCATCATCACCCCAAAGAAAACCTACCATAGCCTAGCCTTTAGCTAAGAGTAGGATTGAGATATGATAGGGGAGAATTAGCTTCTTTTGATTCTAACACAAAAGGGTCGTTTAGTTATGAAGATAATGAAAATGACAAGGAAAAACCACCCAGGGACTTGATCAAAAAGGGGCTTCAGGTAAAAGTAAATATATAGATCAGTGGGTTGGGCATTATTTTATGTGTAAAAATTATAAAGGTAATATAAGCAAAGACAGTGAGCTTCATATACAAGTAAACATATGAAGGACTTATGCACAATAAATGAACATTATACTATGCATGTGTATATATATATATATATATATATATATATATATATATATATAAGGAAAAAGAGGAACCCCTTGTATGACATATATAGAACTTTAAATACAATCGGCGAGCAACACCTTCTACATGAAATCGGAAATTACATGGAAAACAATTACATATATATATATATATTATCACCGATTGACTTATCCAAGTTGTAGGGTTAGGACGAGGACACAGCTTAACGACTGGGGAATTGAGCCTATGAAGGAAAAATAGTAAGATTGGGGATCTCCTATTTTTATTGCCATCATCACCCCAAAAAAAACCTACCATATCCTAGCCTTTAGCTAAGAGTAGGATTGAGCTATGATAGGGGAGAATTAGCTTCTTTTGATTCTGACACAAAAGGGTCATTTAGTTATGAAGATAATGAAAAAGACAAGGGAAAACCACCCAAGGACTTAATCAAAAAGGGGCTTCAGGTAAAAGTAAATATATAGATCAGCGGGTTGGGCATTATTTTATGCGTATAAATTATAAAGGTATTATAAGCAAATATAATGAGCTTCATATACAAGTAAACATATGAAGGACTTATGCATAATAAATGAGCATTATACTATGAATGTGTATATATTTATATGCAGCAGTATTATATATATATATATTAAAAAAGAAAAAGAGGAACCCCTTGTATGACATATATAGAACTTTACATACAATTGGGGAGCAACGCCTTCTACGTGAAATCGGAAATTACGTTGAAAACAATTACATATATATATAGATATATCTGTATATATATATATATATTATCACCGATTGAATTATCATTGAATTTCCTTTTATTATGGAAAAATGAAATGATGGTGGAAACGGTTATTAGAATTATGAAGGCATTAAATTGCTTCCACGATTTGTACTGAGAGACATTGAACCAACAGATTTTAATTACCCTGAACAAGCCAGCACCGATTGAGGAGGCAATTTGGGCATGCATAGGTGTTGATAGAGGCGTTAGGGTTTTGTCTAGAGATATTTATATACTTTCCTACTTGAGAGGAAAGGGGAAGGAAGAACACAACATTCTTCTCGAAAATGCTCTGCCTTAGGCTGCAGAGAGGGAGAAATTGGTCTTTGGTTTTTTTTCTTTTTTTCTTTTATCAAGTGATGAGGGAACATAGTTCTTTGGGGGAAAAGGACGTTCAAATGAGATTGGGGATGGTGTAGTAGAGCTGAGGCATTAGGGTGCATCCACTCCTCTGCGTTCTCAACCGGGTATTATAATCTAGTTTTTAGTTCAAGTTTTTAGTTGAGATTTCTAATCTTAAGATTACTGTTTAGCCTGTGATGACAATATGTGATAAAAATTCCATTGTCATTCTCTTTTACTGCCGATAGATTTATTTTATAACTTACTTCTATCATCTTAATGCCTGTACTAGCAGATCTTTTTTCTTCTTGCCAAGGGTGGGGTTAATACGACCTTTGTATCTGCGATATGTGTATGTATGGAGGTTTAATTTCTAGAAAAATCACTTACATCTTTTTTATGATAGAACCCATTTAACCATTCCCTGATAACTTTTTAGATATTACGAATGTAAACCATCCACCATATTCCCCCAACCTGCTATTAGATGGCATATTTCATCACTAAAATCTCTACTGATGTTTTCTCTTGTAAGGATTTGGAATCCATACCCGTGGCTTACGGTTGAGCGGTAGATTTCGAAGTGTAACTTTGCATAAATATTTGTTTAAATGGGACTCTTCAGCTAGAATCTGCGCCCTTAGTCTGAGTTTTCTGAATGAGTTGCTCCTTGGCCCTGTGCTAACAGCTTATAAAACAATTTTGGCTAGACTGTGTCATTTGTGGCATTTGTTCTGGTGATATCTATTATTGGCCTCGAGTTTAGTTTGTTTTCATAGAAACTTTTCTACATCTGACTTTCCTTCCAAGCTGCCGATAATGGTCTTCTTTTTTATTTTGAACCTGCACAGTCAGAAGAGAAATTAATATATTGGAAACCCCCCAAAAAATATTGAAAATATCGATAAAATAAAAAAATAGAAAAGAAAACTATTAGACTGAATATTAAACTATTTTTAAAGCGTTAATTCTAATACCTTATCGATTTGTAGAAAGGATAAGTGGAATGAGTATCATGCAAGAGTAGGCATTGAAATTCAAAATAATTGGGGGTTTTTTCTGGAATAAAAGATCTCAGGTTTGCCTCTCGACAACATAGAAAAGAAAACTATTAGACTGAATATTAAACTATTTTTAAAGCGTTAATTCTAATACCTTATCGATTTGTAGAAAGGATAAGTGGAATGAGTATCATGCAAGAGTAGGCATTGAAATTCAAAATAATTGGGGGTTTTTTCTGGAATAAAAGATCTCAGGTTTGCCTCTCGACAACTTGGGTCGAGGCCACTAGTTATTGGATAAATCATATATCTACCTTTTTCTAATGTTCCTCCTATATGCCCCTAAGCATTTTGCGATTTTAAATATTATTGTATGAGGGATTCTGGGTGAGGAGCTCAAGTGCCAAGGCCCCACCCTTAGAAACCTAAAAGTTAGGTGAAAGTTTAATAACACAAAGGGGGTTGACGAACGCATGTGTGACGAGAACTAGGGCTAAGGGATTGGAAAAAGGGTTTGAGAAAAGACATTATGATATAAATCATATCATTAGGACAAAGAAAAATTAAAAGGAAAGTATTATTAAATTGAAGATTTATCTATTAGGAAAAATGATAGATATAAAATCCTACGATATAAATTATATCATCAGGACAAAGGAAAACATAATCCTTTTTATAAAAAAAAAATACATAAAGGTCTATATGATGGATTTGTTTCCTTTTAGACCTAAGGACTTATTGAGCCTTTTTTGACAAATATTAGTCCCTCTCTTTTACAATTGTAACATTTATATTTTATTATAAGAGAGGATTTAATTTTCTTTCAACCATTCGTGCCTTGATCTCATCATAACTTAAGGAGAGAATCCGGCTTAAAGAAAGGAATTGATTACCACTAACCTTGACAGTCATTCAGCTGCTCCAGGACAGACGGACCCTGCACGCTCAACATGCATAGAATTGCATGCGTTTCTCTTTGGTCTGCACTCCTTTTTAAAGAGACAAGGTTCTGGTTTGAAAGGGGGGCATCCAGGAGGATTGGGGCTGGTTTCCAATCTGTGACCTAGGGGAAAGTAGGAATTCCATGAATTTTAGGTCGTTGCTATGCTTTAGGGGTGTGCCTGGCCTGGTAGGCATTCAAATTCAGTGTAGAACCAGAACCACTTCGAATTCAAGTTATTATCCTCGTATACGACTTTGGTTTCAGTATGGCTTCCTAATATTTTTCCTCTAGTGATCGAATGATAAAGAGATCACTTATGCATAAAACTTGATTGCCCTCTACATGTGCCTGAATAAAGAGTAGGATCTGCATTTTTGAGAGAACGATCTTAACGATTGAGAATATTGATATCGGTGCTTCTTGAGCAAAGATATCTGTGGTTAGAGGAGGGAAACCCCTGCGTTTTGATAGGAGAATGATCCATGCATATAGAGGAGGAATGACCCATTGCCTTGTGATAAAGAACAATCTTTGTTTGTTGATAAAGAACTATTTCTACGCTGTTCCATGAACCTAGTAAGCATCTAGCCACGGGCGTTTTAGTCCATGAACCAGCTATTTGATTTCCTGTGATCTTGATTAAGTATGAATTTATATAAATGTTAGACTCGCTAACATTTTTCCATTTCTGTGCGATCTGGAAATTTATCCATAGCTATGATTTAAATTAATTTTGGTTTTTGTTTGATTTAGTATGGATTTACCATATAGGTGGTTGCGTTTGGAGTCTCAAGGCAGATCTATGGGAGCATAAATACTAAGAAATAGCCTAAACACTAAGTTTTGAACTTATGTTGATACATCCTTCAGCCATTGCAAAACACACTCTAGAATGTATTGAAATCTGAAAACCCATTACCTGAATGGTATTAAAACGCAAAACCATACGGTAAAGACAACTACTTAAAATGCTTTTCATTCAGTATTTCTGAGCATTCAATTACATGAATCTCATCGAGACATTATGATCTAGCTTGACATTTCTGAAAGGATTTTTGAGGTTGAGTGATTATTAGTAAAATAAATAGGGATGTCTCATACTGATTGGTTTTTAATTCCAGATCGATACATATGAAACAACCATGTTCCTGTGTGAATATGAATATAGATCTGAGTCTACTGAATCTTTTTGGACGTCAATATGATCGATAAGTTTCAATTTGAGATATGAGAATATATATATATATATATATATATATATATATATATAGTGGCAAAGGTTATGTATTTACTAGTGAAGGCACAACCCTCACCCTCAGCTTGTTAGTGGTTGCATGTCAATAAAAGGGGAATAAGAAAGGAAAGCCTCTAGTCATGAGTTTTTCACTTGATTACACAGAACCTTTTCCTTGTTATGCTATATAAGGAATTGATAATGGATCCATCTAGATTCAATGAATTTCTTATCCTGGAAGCCCTAGAAGCATTGATGAATGATTTGGAGATACTCTCTCTGAAGAATTCTATGAAAATAATAGAAGGAGAGTATGGCAACATTTATGTTGCGGATTGTAATTTTTTTTAATGAAATGAATGTCGCAGACATGAGACACTTTTGGTGGACATAACCCCAAGGTTGGGGTGAACCACGCACATTGGTATTGTTTTATGCTTCCTTGATGTGTGCTATTTTGTGCATTGATGTATTTTGATGATCTCCTTTTATGCAATGTTTTAAATGGTTGGCTACATTCCTATGAGAATGCTGAATATAAAAGAAAATTTGGTTATCCAATGGTTAATATGTATAAAGTAGAGTAAAAACTGAATCTATTGATTAAGGCGTTTTCCCAGTATAATAAGTAAATAATATCAATAGCTGAAGGAATACAATGATTGATGCTAATGCATTTTGACTCATAGCAAGATTCCGCAAATAATTAACACATTTTCAACAATGGTTTTACAGGGTGGTAATTTTGATACTATCAATTTGCATATGACAGTGACATGAATAACTGGTTTAAATATATAGTAACAACAAACAAAAATTTTACCCATTTTCTCACAGTTACTCGGAGGTAATTGGGGGTCGTTACATATGGTATCAGAGCCAGCTACAACACTGGAACCTTAAGAATGGGCTAACATGATAGTTTTGCAGGATTACATTTGGAAGAAATTGTGGCAGTTCGTACTCTCTCCTGACTTCATCTTTTGCACAACAGTTCACAAAAGGGGGAAAGGTCACGTCTACGCTCTAACCTTAATAAATGTTACGACGAGTGACTATTTCCTCTTTGATATTGTAGGAATTTTGTTATATGTTGTTTGAAGATTAGAGTGTGTGCATTTTGAGAAATTAAATTGCCAATTTTGAGGGTGATATTGAGCATTATATTATGCATTTGATATATACGAGTCTGTATGTTGATATATCAGAGGGTGATCTTGATCACCCATTGTGCATTCATAGTGTTGTATTATAGTTTGGAGTCTGCAAATAGGAATAGCCTTAGATATTCCCTTGCATGAGATGGAGCTCGTTGCATATTCTATTTGTTACCACAATATAGTTTTGGATTATCCCATCAAGAGAGATTCATCTCCTCATGTGTTTGCTGCATCAAGAATGAGATTGAACTGCCCGTACTTAGAAAAATTCAAGAAACATGTCCTTAACTGGGTTTTGATATCTATTGATATGGATTTATCCAATATATTTGTTTTGTTGATAAATACTTAGATCTGCATGTGTTTCAGATATGGGGAGAGACCTCTGCAATTTGTTAGAAAGGGGATCTCTGTATTTGGAGGAGGAACAAGCTATGCCAGGTGAGCATCCAGCCACTGAAGGCACGCTGTGAGTTGGATCTGCTTTTTTTTCACTAGTAATGTAAAATATCGGTATGTGCGATACCACTAAAGGCGCGTTGTGAGTTGTATGTCCTTTTTATTCACTCATAATATCAAATATAGGTATGCCTGATATTGATTTTTACAGATCTCATTTCATTCACTAGAAATCGAAAATGTAGGTGACTTGAATCTCATTTCATTTCTTTAACTGCAAAGCTTGATGACTGCGTGTAATTTTTCTTGGTTTGCCAGCATAATCACTTATATCATGAGAGTTAGATATATTTCACCTTCACTTGTGGTCTAAAGTGTATTGCTTGGGTTTTGTAATATCATTTTACCTTGGATTTTTTTTCCTGGATGATGCAATTATCATAGAGATTTAAAAAACCACTGAGTATAATTGTTGGGTTCTGCATTTAACATTTTTTACCTCGGTTCTCTTTTTCATTACACAATTGCCCAAAAGGTTGAAAAATCGCTGAGTATAATTACTGGGTATATTTTTAACATATTTACCTTGGTTCTCTTTCTTATGATGCAAAGTCCCAAAGGTTTAAAAATATCTAAGTATAATTGCTGGGTTCTGCATTTAACATTTTTACCTTGATTCTCTTTTTCATTACGCGATTGCCCAAAAGGTTGAAAAATCGCTGAGTATAATTATTGGGTATTATTTTAACACATTTACCTTGGTTCTCTTTCTTATGATGCAAAGTCCCAAAGGTTTAAAAATCGTTGAGTATAATTGTTGGGTTCTGCATTTAACATTTTTTACCTCGATTCTCTTTTTCATGACGGGATTTCCCAAAAGGTTGAAAAATCGCTGGGTATAATTGTTGGGTGTTGATTTGACATATTTATCTCGATTCTCTTTTTATGATACCATTGCCTAGAATATTTCAAAATCGTTGTTCGGTATGCATTTAACATATTCACCTTGATTCTCTTTTTATGATACGATTGCCCAAAAGATTTAGAAATTGCTGAGTATAATTGTTGTGTTTTTCCTTTAACATTTTTTTACCTCGGTTCTCTTTTTCATGACGTGATTTCCCAAAAGGTTGAAAAATCACTAAGTATAATTGTTGGGTGTTCTTTTAACATATTTACCTTGGTTCTCTTTCTTATGATGCAAATGGACAAAATATTTAAAAATCACCGAGTATAATTGATGGTGTTCTAAATGCTTTTTGCTAAACATGTCCGACAAGTCATCCATTCTTTCATGCTTTTGCTTGTTTCCAATTGACTTTACATTTTGGCCTTCATCTGTAAATACTAATTCTATGTGAAGAATCACATTCACCATGCTTGAAAATTTGTGTTCCAATGGAAGTTTTCATAGTACAATTTATCAATGAGTTGTACAGTAAAGATTAGAACTAAAGGATTTAGTATATAATCTCGATTCTGATTTCATCTATTAGACGTCCCCTACTTGAAAAAGATGTTTATTACGACCACCTTAATTATTGAATATTGGGAGCTCTATTTTTATTTGTGAATGATTTAAGTGCTTGGAATATAAGTTAGCAGGAACTTGTGCTTTATATTGAAGTTTGATGAAGGGCTTGATGGTGTTGATATTATTGTATTAGTATGCAAGCTAATGGTAGTAATTAATGTTTGATGGAAGGGGTTATATGTTTGGTTTAAATTTGTAGTAGTATTAGTATGCAAACATCTATTTATTCAAAAATCAATACTATATGTTTAAACATTGCAAGGAGTATTATTTGAATAATATATCATCTTTTGTGCAAATTGATTTTTCTTGATTTGAGTGGTTTAGGGCTTCAGTATCGCTCCCTAAATTGCTTGTAGTTGAAGGTGGTTTGAATAGATGAGTGCGCCAACCAGTATGGTATGGCTTGAAAGTTGCTTGAAATTGAAGCAAGTAATAGAGGTTTTGTGGTTGAAAATTTCCTCAGACAATTTCATTGAGTTTTGTATTCCTTAATGTGCAGTAAAATTCTTCTTCCTATTTTAAAATTGAACTAATTCATATGCGGTGAGACTTTCTTGTTGATTAGTCGTTTCAATAAATATGTTTATTCAACTTGGTGTTGAACATTCAATGTTAATTTGGATGAACATGGGAGTGCGTTTGGGGTCTTTTTGTGCCAATGGCATTGTAAGAAATGTCTAATAGGTCTAATAGTATTTTCCAGACACTAGCTTCATGGAGACAACTCTGCTGTTGAGTTTTCTTACAATTGGTGATATCCACTTTATCTCAGGTTTTTGTTTGGTTGGCGTTGAATAATTATCAGGAGTTCATTGAGGATGCCCATCTCTATGGTTGAATTATTTTAATTATGGATATATTAGAAGGGGCAGTTTAACTAATATAGTTGTTTTAATTGGTCTTTTCGATTGGGATTTTCTAACCTTTATTGTGGTGAGGCTTATTGCACGCAATTTACCTTGTTTAGAATTGCTAATAGGTTTTGATGTTGGTCTTTGCGGGACCTTTTCTTGATTTATATTTTTGAACTTTTGTCATTATAGCCAATCTAATTCTTACTAAATTTACATTCATTATTAGTTTTTGGGATATTGCTAACACTCTACGACTAACCTACTTGACATAAAACAAATGGTGGAGCTATGATAGCACCTTGATTTTCGTGACCTGTCTCTTCCCTTGGGTTGGTTTATTAATGTTTTCACCGTTAGGTAAAGTAGAGTTAAAAGTACAAAGTTGGTTTGCATAGAGGTAGCTCTAACCGAGATGGTATTATTTAGTCTTTTACATATTTATCGAGGCAACAAGAATTCTATAATTTGTTTGGAGACTTATAATATTTAGTACATAAAAGTTCATATGTAGTATATATAAAATTGCAACAGTGAGTGAATTTTTTCTGTTGTAATAAATTGAAGTTAATGAGTGGTTGCATTGTCAAAATTCTCAGGTTTTATGTGTTTTCTTGCGAATGGTGTTGGTATAAGAAATTGAAAAGGTTTATGGGTTCTTGTAAATGCCTTCTTGTCAATTCTGGTGTTAAAAGTATCTTATTCGATGAATGAGAAATGAAGTAAGGAATGACTTATGCTAAAGGTTTGATGTTCCTTGAATTAATAAAATGATAAACTGACCACCTATGGAGTGATTGGAGGCATGGGAAATTGTGGCCCTGAGGAGTGCTAAATCTCTAGGACTATAATGAGTTAAGAAGATATGAGAAAGATCTCATATGAAAAAGGTTATCACCATGAGGTAGTGGTGATGGAGCTAGTGGTTGAAAGCTACCTTGGTGTTCCCTCGAGACAGTGAGGGACCACTATGCATTCTGGGGATGCCTAGATGTAAGACATTTTGGTTAAGACTTGTTCTGCACACATTGAGAGGACTGTCACAAGAGTGGGGGACTCTGTGAAGAGAATAACCTCTAGGAGCTATGGTGGTGTGTGAGAACTGGAAGTGCCTCAGCTTGGTGAAGCACACTGAATAACACAAAAAGGAGATACAGCTTAGGAAGGGTATCATCCTTGTGTTGGGTGGCTTGAATTGGTACTTAAAGTACTGTTAGCACTTGGAGTGCTATGATGGAGGACAACCAAAAAAAATAATAATGGTGAAGCACCCTGAATAGCACAAGAAGGAGATACGCCTTAGGAAGGGTATCGTCCTTGTGTTGGGTGGCTTGAATTGGTACTTGAAGTACTATTAGCACTTGGTGTGCTAAGACGGAGGACGTCTAGAGAAAAGAATAATGTGAGGAATAAGAAGGGAAAGCCTCCGGTCCTGAGTTTTTCACTTGATTACACACAACATTTTCTTTGTTATGTTATATAAGGAATTGATGATGGATCCATTTGGATTCAATGAATTTCTTAGCCTGGAAGCGCTAGATGCATTGATGAATGATTTGGAGATACTCTGTCTGAAGAATTATATGAGAATAATAGGAGAGTATGGCAACATTTTCATTGCGGATTATAATTGTTTTTAATGAAATGAATACAGTCGTAGACATGAGACACTTTTGGTTGATGTAACCCCAAGGTTGGGGTGAACCATGTACATTGGTATTGTTTTATGCTTTCTTTATGTGTACTATTTTGTGCATTGATGTATTTTGATTATCTCCTTTTATCCAATATTTTAAATGGTTGGCTACATTCCTATCAGCATGCTGAATATAAAATAAAATTTGGTTATCCAATGGTTAATATGTATAAAGTAGGGTAAAAGATGAATCTATTGATTAAGGAATTTTCCTAGTATAATAAGTAAATAATATCAATAGTTGAAGGAATACAATGATTGACGCTAATGCGTTTTGACTCATAGCAAGATTCCGCAAATAATTAACACATTTTCAAAAATGGTTTCACAAGCTGGTAATTTTGATGCTATCAATTTGCATATGACACTAACATGGTTACCTAGTTTAAATATATAGTAACAACGAACAAAAATCTTACCCATTTACTCACAATTACTCGAAGGTAATTGGGGGTCGTTACACTTTTTGGCTTCACCGCGCCTTATGAACCAATATATATATATATATATATATATATATAGTGGGACTGTATGTTAGGTCATTCTCTCCTTATTATCTTCAGCTTTAGTTGATGGTATATCTGGACCTTCTTTCATATTTACACGGTTATTTGTTCTACATAAGTTGGGTTTTTATTTTGGGTATTGTAAACTCCTATAACATGTCCATTATCTATAGATTGAATGGATAGTTGAGTTTTCCTGCAGTTTGTGGTTGGGAGATAAGTTGGGCTGCCCGTTAGTTGAATGGTTGGGTGGGGGCACTTGCCATGAGAAGTCCAAGCTCTGAATCTCGTCAACAGCTCTTGTCTTCCAACCTCAACACTATTTACAATAGAAAATTATGTTATGTCAATGTGTAAAACCCCTAAGTATGATACTCAAGTGTTTAAAGGTCCTTGTTTGAAAAAAAAGGGTGGTATTCGACTATAATAGAATGCCTCATCATAAGGATTGATATATATATATATATATATATATATATATATATATATTAAAGAGGAATTATATTATTGCGAAGATAAAGTATTTTCCTTAAAGTTCCTACATTAACCTAGTACATTAATATGAATATTTTGGTTGACGGCAATTCTTAGGAATAATAACAAGTAGTGTGGTATACCTGGTATGTGAGGATTGTATAGAATTATGGCTATAGCTTGATAGTAGTGATGAATAGCCTAACAATACTCTCCCAAAGGGAGAGAAAGTAATGCAACAAATTTGCTACAAGATTTGTTGAGCCCTGAAAATTCACAGGCAACAACAACAAGGGATTATCCCTAGTCAAGTTTCCCAACTAGCCCGTGACTATTTGGTGTAGGGAATCCATCCGGTTTGCGGTCCGGCCACCATAGGTCAAGTAACAAAAATAAAAGGTTTTACCAGTTTTAGCCCAGTCCACCATATATATTTTTGTATTTTTTGACTTAAAGAATGATATGCAAGTGCCTATCTAAAATGTAGGTTGATAAAGAATGCAAGAACCGGTTACAATGTGATGCGTAGGTTCTTACCTCTCGTCTTAGAATCTCTCGCATCTAAATCATACACAACTAGAAAATACATACTAACTAAGCTGTCTCAAGGGAGAAAAAAATTAATTCATGAGTAATGTAATACTGTTCACATGTTAAGGTCAATAAAAGATAGTTGTTCTTAGAATCAAAACAAATAAACATGAATGAAGATATACACGACAAGATAGCACATCAATAGTTAAAACCTCCATTACTCATAGTGGAAATTATCACAGAATATGCCAGAGAACATTCAGATAAGAACAAAGGTTTAGAAAGTTAGAATGCTCTCACATTTAATGAAACAGAGTTGAAAATAAATTAGTTCCCCTTCAACATTGTTCATTTTATCACATTCAAACATTTGACACAGCACCTTCTCCAACAGGCAAAATTTGCAATTTCTTATTGTAAAACGAAGTAGTTCCTCTTACAAACAATAGCCCATAAGTTTTTCGAGGGAAAAATACCTTATTCTATCTAACTTTCCTATCTTTATACAAAACAACAAAACCCTTGGCCTTCCCCAACCATCTGACCTTTGGACTTCCCCAAAAACTGTTTAATCTCACAATTTTGTCTTTTTCCATGAGTACTCATGATTCACATAATGCATTACATTTCATATTTCAACTTATGAGTAATTCATAAATGGGATCGGATCAATAAATTATGGTCCCTTTCCAAGCATGGGCTTTTGTTTCCATTGATTCTTCCTTGTCTTTTCTTTTCCCTTCTGAGATCCGTTGATTTCAGAATAAACTCTTCTTATCACTTTTTAGTCAATTTTCCTTAGCTTTGTCCTTTAGCTATGTCTTCTCGCGGCAGTAATCTGAAGAATCTTCTGAGTCCATCTACACTTAAACAAAAATTCACATTAATTAGGACTGCATCTTTTCAATAAACTTAAACTATACTAGCCACAAAACCGATCATCAAAATGAGTCCTAGTATTGCACCCTCATTGTGAAATCCTTAACAAGAATAAAAAACCACCGCTGCCCACACTGAGGTTGAAAACTCACAAGATGACATGATAACCCTTATCAGTGGCTTGAACCATTTAAACATCGACCAGGTAGTCTTACTTACAGCTACAACGACAGGTTTCAAATGGACAACGAGTTCCACAGGACCGTTAAGTCTATCGGAGTTGGAAGAGCTAAATGCCAAAGCATCAGGCGAAAAATTTCCATGTCATCAAACAGAAAGACATCAATGTTGGGATTTTAGTGCATTACACAGCTACAATGGTGGAAGATGAAAATACTATGGAGCCCGCGGCCCAAAGACATATCGACGAAATCTAGACAAAGCATCGTCGAGTGGAGCAGTTATATGTCAGACACTTAGTTTGCTCGGGAGCTACAATGGCAGAAAACAATTAGACTATAGCCTTTATAAACTTTCCACTACAGCGTAAAAACAAAGTGAAAATGTTAAGTGTTCAGAAAACTTAAGGTCGTGTAGTGGTCCAAAAAGCTTGTCTTGCTTCCAAAATAGTGCCTTCACAAATATTAAAAAACACCGACTCAAACTTAGACCAACCTCTGATAATGCAAACAAGTCAAAAAAATAACAAGACAACATCGGAGAATCCAATACTACCTTGTGGAACACTCACCATTCAGCTTTCACAATGGGGCCTCAATAAGGAAATATGGCTTCGATACGTTGTTTAAATGGCCTCTGAACAATCAAACTAAAATTGTTACTTCGGCTGGGCAGCGCTGAAAGCTTGTTTCATCGCCGAAACAGTGGTGAAAATGAGAAATAGGCTTCCGAGAAGAAAGAAAGAAATCACAGATCAAAGGGAACTAATTCAAACCAAACTCCTAATTCCACACTCATAGCAGTTTCAGACATAAGCAATCTTTTGAAAAGCATGAAGACAATTAACCTCAAAACAGTCGAAATTTGTAGCAGAGGGGAAAAAAAACCAGAGTTCATGGATCCAGACGATTCTAGGCAAGATAAAAATTAAGAGGAGGGTCCAAAATTTTGAAAATTTGGGAAAACAGTTGCAGCTGCAACAATTGGTGACTACCTGGTGAACCTAGATTTTTGGACAATTTATTTCTTAAGTAACAGACTGTTTAACAATAAATGAACATGTTGAATTCTTCCAAATGTTTGGATTTCCCAAATGGAAAATATATGTACTTTTAATCATTGATGATAGTCCAATTTAGGAGAAAGGGAAAGACAAATTTCCAAGTCAAGATAACTCTTTTGAGGTCGAGAAGATGAGTTTCATTTATTACCTCTTTCTTCGGGTAGCTTCCAACTTGGACGCCACAGCATAGTAACATATGGTAAACAAAAATATTCCTTTGTTCCTCATTCTCATGCCATTTTGCACCTTTTGTGCTTTTGGGACTTTTGTCCTTTGCTTATGAGTCCTCCTACATGCCTTTTTTTCTAAATTTTCATTTAGGATCCTCTATCCATAGTGTCCTTTTGTGTGAGAGATGTATTCAACTTTAACCTGACAGACGGAGAAGAAATTTTGGCAATTTAGTACTTATATGGTTCAGTACTTTGTTTTGATACAAATTAATTTCATAGGAGTTTTTGACTCTTATATGCCCTTTTGGCATTCAATTCCTGGCATGGGATCATTTATATATATAATATACTGTTTACCCTACTTCCTTTCCATGGGCCCTCTTTTGTCACCCCCTAGGACATTTTTAAATGTGAGATGCATGGAACCTCAAAATAGTTTTCCAAACCTTTCGATCTTGGTTTATTTAACAAGGATTAAGTAGGACTTCAATGTGTTCATAGCCATTCAAGAAAACTGCTAAACTAGAATAAATTCTTTTAGATAAAACAATAATACACAGTCTTTCACTCAAGAACTTTAATCACTCTAGAATTATGATGCTCTCCATGCAACCAAGAGTTTCCCTTCTTTTATTGAAATCAATCAAAATATAAACTAAAAACTAAACAGAAATAAAATAAATCAAAATAAATAGCCAACTCAATTTATTTATGCACAAGATAGAAGAACAAAAACAAAACTCAGGAAAAATAAGGTTTGAGAACTAAACCATTTACTGGTAAGTTCTGTTCCCACCTCTGTAAATCTTGCAATTTATAGGTTGAGGGGCCAAGCTTTTCTACAATCTTGAAAGGGCCTACCCATAACTGTTGAAATTTCGTGTGTTTTCCTTTCTCATCATGGGGGCAGTCCCACTTGAGAACTAAATATCCCACCTCGAATTCTTTTGTTCCAGCCTTGTGTTTATCAAACCATCTCTTAACTACCCCCTGTTGTTGTTTAAAACGTTCTCTAGCCTTTGATCTAGATTCCTCTACCTTCAAAACATTATGTATCCTTACCTACAAGACTTCATTATCTGATCCTCTGGATTCCTGAGCTATTATGGAAGAGGGTAGCCTGATATTGGGGGGTAGAATGCCCTCTTTTCCATAAACAAGGGTATACGAGGACATACCTAACGAATTCTTGGGGGTGACCCTATCATCCCAAAGATCATTTGGTAATGCTGAGTGCCAACTCATCTTATTTTTTATCACCGTCTTTTTTAAAATCCTAATCAAATTCTTGTTTGTAGATTCAGCTAAACGGTTTCGTTGCATTACAGGAAATTTGGGGTCTAAAATGTGCCTTATAAGAAAACGTGCCAAAATAAGTTTTTGTGAGTTGGAATTCAAGAACCAATAGAATTTCAATAAAATAAGTCAACCGTAATGGTTGAATCGACATATTTGTCATTAAAAAAAACTACTTTTTTTGCTCGTATTTTCGACATATCTCATTGTGTTTTTACTCAAATTTTGATCGGGAGAGCTCGTTGGATGCGGAATCAAATTGCACATCCAACGAGCTCTCCTCATCAAAATTTGAGTAAAAACACAGGGAGATATGCCGAAAATACAAACACAAAAAGTAGTTTTTTCTTTCTTCCTCCAAAATTAATCAATATTATTTTATTATTTTAACTATTATTTTATTATTTTAACTATTATTTTATTATTTTCCTTAGAATGCCCATTTTAGACCCCAAAATTCCTCTAATGTGGATAGTAATTAGCAGAGTAATGCAATTTAATTCTTTTCTCATGAGCAAATGTAGTTAATCTAATCAAGGAAAAGTAAGTAGCATTATCGAAAACTAAAGAAATTGGAACTCCAAACCTGGTCATAATATGGTCTTGCAAGAAGTCCATGACCGCATCTTCATTTACTTTATGCAATGGAATGGCTTCAACCCAATGGGTGAAGTAGTCGGTTGCTGTCAAAATATACTTGTGTTGTAGGGAATAATTTGGCTTTATCTCCCCAATGATATCCATCCCCCACTACTCAAAAGGTTCTGTTATCAGCATAGGATTTAACGGTCCTGCTGCTTTAACTTGTCTTCCACCACACATTTGACAAACATCACATTTCCTGACATGGGCATGTGCATCTTTGAACAGTGTGGGCCAATAGTATCTGGCTATGAGAATTTTATGCGCTATAGTATCTCCGGAGAAATGTCCTCCAGCAGGCCCATAATGTAAATATATCATTACCTTTTTCGCATTTTCTCTCTCTAAGCATCTAAGAAGAAATCCATCATAATTCTTTCTGAATAATATTCCTTCGACAATTTGATATGAGGCTGATTTAAGACGCATTGCTCTTCTTTGCTTAGAATTCCAATGTTTCAGCAACAATCCCACCTAAAGGTAGTGCACAAAGTCTCGATACCAAGAGTATGGAGCTGTGAAAAGAGGACATGCATCCATCAAATATAACTCACCTTCACCTTCCTAGTCATGTTCTTCATTGTCTTTACTTTCAATCATCAGTTTGCACAATCCTTGCCTTTTGACTATGGAGGTTGTCTTGAGTTCAAGGTCATACTCCTATAGAGATGTTACCCAATTGCCTCTCCTTTCTCCTAGCTCCCTTTGTATGAAAAGAGACCTCACAACTCGGTGTGGAACTATTACCTTTGTCCGATTCTTTAGTATATATGGTCTGAATTGTTTCACCACTTTGAACACTGTGTAAGCTTGTTTATCCACAACTGGGTAATTCAATTTGGCCCCTTGGATACCAGTGCTCATAAATGATATGGGGAACTCATCTCCCCCATCATCCTTCCAGGTAAGCACTCCTGCTAGTGAATCATCAGATGCGAAAGTGTACAGAATAAAACCTTTATCAAAATCCAGACTTTTGAGGGAGCATGCGTGTGCAATAGCTGTTTTAATTTTACTAAATGTGTTATTTTCTACATCAATCCACTTGAATTGTACACTTTTATTTACCATTTGCTGAAAAGGTTTAACAATTTGAGTGAAATCTCGCACAAACCTTCGCACGAAGTTTATTGTCCCCATAAATGATTGCATGCCATTTTTATTATGGGGTAAGGGAATATGTTCAATGGATTTGTTCCTTTTTGGGTCTATGGAGATCCCCTTCTTAGAAACCATGTGACCCAACAACCTACCTTCTGTAACAGAAAACATGCACTTCTTGGGGTTTAGTGAGATACAATATTTTTGGTAGCATTCAAAAATATGCTTTAGATGAAATGTGTGTTCCTCTCTTTTATTTGAGAATATCATGATGTCATCGAGGTATACTATAGCACTGCGGCCAATCAGACCGCAGAAATCTATGTCCATAGCCCTCTGGAAGGTATCTCCAGCGTTTATGACTCCAAAGGGCATCCTTCTATAAGCAAATGATCCCAACCTGGTCCTGAAAGTTGTTTTTAGTCTCTCTTCTTCGCCTACTAATACTTGATTGTAGCCTGATAATCAATCTAATAAAGAGAATAGTTCAAAACCTAAAACCATTTGCAATATCTGCTCCATCGGTGGAACAGGGTAATTATCTCTATCTAAAGTGCGATTTAAGTTTTTAAAATCCACACATAGCCAGATTTCTCCAGATTTCTTCCTTACCGGTACCAAATTTGAAACCCATTCCAAGTGTCTAACCTTGAAGATAATTCTAGCATCCAATAGTTTCTTAACTTCACTCTAGATTAAAGGTTTTAATTTTGGATGCATTTTCCTTAAAGGCTGCTGATAAGGTTTGATTCCAAATTTGATGGGGATGACATGCTAGATAATATTGGTGTCATATGTCTTCATATCTTCATATTTCCAGGCAAAAACATCCTTGTATTGCTTGAAAAGAATGACGAACTTGTCCCTTTTAGCTGGGGAGCAACATTTTCCCATATTCACATATTTAGGCTCCATCTCAGTCCCCAAATTAATCAACTCGAACTATAGAGATGAGCTATGAGTCTTCACATTGGCTGGTCTTCTAAATTTCTCATTTAAATCAAACATTTGTTATAAAGTCCTGACTCCCATAGGATTAAAATTATCAAATTTTAGCTCAGCCTGATGTTCTTCATCATTAATAATCGCCCCTTTGAAGGCCTCGTCATTTGTCAAGCATTATATAATCTGTTGATCATCATTGAACACTCATAGATTGGTAATCATATCTAGAACTGAAGGCCTGAAAATCACTTCAACAGAGCACCGATTATTAGAGGGCACAAGCCTCACAGCTGAGGTGGCCAACAAGTCAACTGCTGCATCCTTAAGTCTTGGAATTGATACAATGTCAAATGCATTAAAATATTTATGTAAATCCCATATTTCATTTTGATAATCTTTTAAATGGGGAGAAATACAATGTATTTGATTCCGAATTTCGATTACAATTATTTCAGAATATTCAAACACTTTCAGATTATTAGCCTTTAATTCAATTGCTTTCCTTAATCCCTGAACCAACGCTTCATATTTAGCTATGTTATTGGTACATTCAAACTCTAACCTACATGAAATAAAATGTTTTTTTTTCTTAGGATCAATTAGGACACAGCCGGCTCCTAACCCCTCTAAAGTTTTAGAACCGTCAAAGAAAAGTGTCCAAAAATTGCTACCCACTACTGTGCAACAATTAACATCTATATCTACAGCTAAGTCTACTATTTTACAATCGATTTAATCATCCTGTAAAAACTGAAGGAGATCAATCCAAGCATCAGATGTACTACTGGCTTCTTCCGCTTGATAGTTTCCTAGTTCTAGCTCAATAAAGTAGTTTCCCAAAACAGAATCCACTGGTTCATTTTTTTCTTCGAACTAAGTAACAATGTGTTTCATGTGGGGCTCCCTCAAAACTTTAATTTGATTTGGGATTCCTTGATATGGTAGCCACAGATGCGACCAGTTCGAGGAAAAATATCTGTTTAGCATTGCCGACCAATCCCTGCTCAAAACAAGTCCATAAGCTTTCGGTATTTCAGCCACCACAATATCGATGACTTGACACACCTTATCATTTGAAGATAAGTGAATGAGAACATCCTCCATTTATCCAATTACCTTCACATTCGTTCTATCCAACTGAACGACCCTCCAGGTAGATGATTTAGGTTGTCCATTTATCTTTTTGCAGACTGACAGCGGGATGAAATTGACTGATGCCCCTGAGTCTACTAGGTAGTTATGCACGTTATGGTTGAAAATTTCAAAAGTAAGGAGAAAAGGTGGATTCTTTCTTTTAGGCTTACCCCCCATAATTGGTTCACCAATTTCTTCCTCTTGGTGTTGATTGTCAGTGGGAAGCCTCTCCTCTGATACTTCAAGTGCTTTCAATAGCTTTTCTTTCTGCTACGGCACATTGCACATTTCAAATAATGAGATGTTTGCCCTTACCTTCTTTATATCCTCCACAATGTCATAATCCATCTTAGGTTCTGTGAGATTTGACCTAACATTATTTATCTTTTCTTCATTGGGCTTAGTAGGCATGCTGGTCTGTCTAGGATTTTGACTAGTGATGGTAAACTCCAGAATTTTATTAGTTGAGGAGCTATTTTGAAACTTCTTAACATTCTTTTGAAGTCTTTTGATCTTTGGGAGCATAAGACTATTTTCCTTAATCAACCCCTGGATTCTAGTCATTACATTTGTTTCAAGGATGCCCTCGTGTTTTAGGTCATTTTCTTCCTCGCCGTCAAACAAAGATACACAGTCACATAAAACCATAGCTTCATCCTCCTATTTTTCTGTTGATTTATTGTTATCTTTCCCTTCTTCATCGTTGTCTTCAATTAATTTGGAATCCAAAAGCTAATCCATGACCAATGTCATTGAATTTATCCATTGAGGACAATTCTTTTCAGAATGGATTTGTTGGTGGAAAGTGCAAAAGTTATCCATTCCTACCTCCGTTAAGTTCATAGATGCAGGGCTATGCAGAGGGAGTTGGGATTGATTATTATCTTCCAATTTCTTGTAATAAGGCTTGTAGAAATTTTGGGGTTCCTTTTCCTTTTCTAAGTCTATGATTCTATTAGAAAGCTTCTGCATCATCTTTTCCATTCCTTTGAAATATGGTGATTGCTCCTCTTTAGGATTAGTAAACAACAAAGATTTCCTCCCAACATTTTTTTCTCCTGATCGTTCAGGATAATATTTGATACTTTCCCTTTCAGCCTCTACTCTCTCCGCTTCCTCATAAGTCTCTGCTAGCCTAGGTTTGGACTTCATTTTGGAAAACATGGCCAACTCAGGTTGTAGAGCTGAGGTATAATATTCAATCAGGACTTTATCCGAGGGTTTGTCGGCTTAAGAAAAATTCTTAAGATAGGCTGAGATTATTTTGGTAAAACTATGCACCTTCTCTTTTCTTTCTTTATTTAAGGCGCATAGTCCTTTCATGAGAGTTGCATGAGTTTTTTAGGTTGCATACTTACTTTTAAAAATCCTTTCAAAGGTATCCCAGTCCGGGATAGAGTTTGTAGGCAAACCAAAGTACCACGATGCTGCTGCTCCTTTAAGGGTGTGTGGAAAAATTCTACAGACTACATCCTCATATTCCCTAGCCATTAATCCTTCTATTTCCAAATAGAAACTTTACAAGTGGTCATCTACTAACATCTTCTCATTTGGATCAAACTTGGGCAGCATTTTTTCAAAATATTGAGGTAAATCATGCAAAGGAGGTGTTAGGTTTAAAGGTGATCTGGATTTTCAGGCAGGTGGTGGATTTGGTGGGTTGGGTGGCTGATTTGTGTTTATGCCCGCTATGAGTTTGGGTGGAGAGTGAGGTGGTGAATGAATATGAGTATTAATAGGTGAATCGTAAGGTGTGTTTGGGCCAACTTGATTGACAGTCTTAGCAACCTCATGTAATGCTACTTCTACTAACTCTTCCCAATATCCAACTAACACTTTATCTTCCAATATAGGATGGTCTTTCCTTTTATATTCTCTTCTGGGCAATTTAGGGATAATCGATAATCCTCAAATCTTCTTCACGTATGCCCTAGTATGTCTTCTGAGATCATTAACAACTTCATTTTCCACATAATACAAATTCTCTCTACCCTTCTCTTCAGGAATTGGATTGGCAACCAAACTACCTTCTGAACTGTCACTAGTGGAATAATATCAAGAAAATGGGTTTCCTCGGCCAGCCATGCATTGTCGGTCCTCCTTCTAGCACCAGAAATTGTTGAGGCATGGAAAGTTTTAGGCAACAACGGAAAGGGATTCTCCCGAGTCAATGTTCCTGACTACCCTGTGACTGTTTGGTGTAGGGAATCCATCCGGTTTGCAGTGTGGCTACCATAGGTCAAGTAACAAAAATAATAGGTTTTACCGGTTGCGGCCCGGTCCACCATGTATATTTTTGTATTTTTTGACTTAAAGTATGATATGCAAGTGCTTATCTAAAATGCAGGTTGATAAAGAATGCAAGAAGCGGTCACAATGTGATGCGTAGGTTCTTACCTCTCATCTTAGACTCTCTCGCATCTAAATCATACACAACTAGAAAATACATACTAACTAAGATTTCTCTAGAGAGTAAAAAATTAATTCATGAGTAATGTAATACTGTTCACATGTTAAGGTCAATCACAGATAGTTATTCTTAGAATCAAATCACATAAACATGAATGAAGATATACATGCCAATATATCTCATCAACAGTTAAAACCTTCATTATTCATAGTGGAAATTATCATAGAATATACCAGAGAACATTCAGATAAGAACATAGTTTCAAAAAGTTAGAATGCGCTCACATTTAATGAAACACAGTTGAAAATGAAATAGTTCCCCTTCAACATTGTTCATTTTATCACATTCAAACATTCCACACAACACCTTCTCCAACAGGAAAAATTTGGAATTTCTAATTGTAAAACGAAGTAGTTCCTCTTACAAAAAATAGCGCACAAGTTTTTCCAGGGAAAAGTCCTTATTCTCTCTAACTTTCCTCTCTTTATACAAAACAACAAAACCCTTGGGCTTCCCCAACCGTCTGACCTTTGGAATTCCCCAAAAACTGTTTAATCTCACAATTTTGCCTTTTTTCGTGAGTACTTCTGATTCACATAATGTGTTACATTTCAGATTTCAACTTATGAGTACTTCATAAACAGGATCGGCTTGGTAACTAATGGACCCTTTACAACCTTGGGATTTTGTTGCCATTGATTTTTCCTTGTCTTTTATTTGTCCTTCTGAGATCCATTGATTTCAGAATAAACTCTGCTTATCACTTTTCAGTCAACTTTCCTTACCTTTGTCCTTTAGCTACATCTTCTTGCAGTAGTAATCTGAAGAATCTTCTCATTCCATCTGCAGTTAAAAAAAAAATCACATTAATTAGGACTGCACCTTTTCAATAAACTTAAACTATACTAGCCATAAAATTGATCATCAAAATGAGGCCTGGTACTGTGCCCTTGTTGTGAAATCCTTAACAAGAATAAAAAATCACCGCTTCCCACACAAGGGTTAAAAACTCACAAGACGGAGGGAAAAACCTTATCGGCGGCTTGAACCATTTAAACATCAGTAGGATAGTCTTACTTACAGCCAAAACGGTGGGTTTCAAACAGACAATGAGTTCCGCGGGATTGTTAAGTCTATCGGAGTTGGAAGAGCTAAATGCCAAAGCATCGGGCGAAAAATTTCCCTCTCAGCGAACGAAAAGACATCAACATCGGGAGGTTAGTGCATTACACAGCCGCAATGGCGGAAGATGAAAAGACTACGGACCCCGCGGCCCAAAGACATATTGGCAAAATCTAGACAAAGCATCGACGAGCGGAGCAGTTCTGAAGTTGACACTTAGTTCACTTGGGAGCCTTCATAAACTTTCCGCTACGACACAGAAACAAAGTGAAAATGTTAAGTGTTCCAAAAACTTAAGGTCATGCAATGGTCCAAAAATCTTGTCTTGCTTCCGAAACAGCGGCTTCACAAAGATCAAACAACCCCGACTCAAACTTCGACCAACCTCTGATAATGCAAACAAGTGAAAAGAATAACAACACAACATCGGACAAGTCAAGACTATCCTGTGGAACAATCATCATTCAGCTTCCGCAATGGGGGATCCATAAGGAAATATGGCTCTGATACGTTGTTTAAATGGCCTCCAAACAATCAAACTAAAATTGTTACTTCAGCTGGGCAGTGGCGAAAGCTTGTTTCACCACCGGAACAGTGGTGAAAATGAGAAATATGCTTCCGAGAAGAAAGAAAGAAATCACAAATCAAAGGGAAATAATTAAAAGAAAACTCCAAATTCCACACTCAAAGCAATTTCAGACATAAGCAATTTTCTGAAAAACATGAAGACAATCAACCTCAAAATAGTCCAAATTTGTAGGAGAGGGAAAACAAAAACAGAGTTCATGATTCCAAATGATTCTAGGCAAGATAAAAACTAAGAGGAGGGTCCAAAATTTCAAAAAGTTGGGAAAATAGTTGCAACTACAATAGGATTGTAGCCTAATATTTGTATAAATACATGATATAACGTTTGCTGGATGTAGCCCATGGATTGGGTGAACCATGTACATGAGTTGTCTTTCTATTTTATTGTGTGAGTCAATTAATTGATTATTAATTGTTTCAGTTGTTCAAATTTGATCTAGTGTGTCTTTTAGTGGTGATTTTTGCTAAGTTAGTCCGGTCTCATTCAGGGATTCGAATCCTCCTTATGTAATTCAAATTACCTCCATTGTATTATATTATGTTATTACATAGAATAATGGTAATTGTGTCCAAATATTGTTGCCAATCAAATGTTCTTTGTCTTCTTAATTTCACTATCCATGTTTATCGATTCTAAGACTGTAATTCATCCCCCTTCATATTTATTTCACAGTAAGATTCAATTCAGCACAAATATCTTATGAAATTGATAATTTTACATGCTATCAGAGCTCTGTAGAGCTTCTTTATCTTCAATTTGAGAGTTTTATGTAGGTTTTGAGAATAATTCAATAGAATTGTGTAGATTCTCTAGTTACAAAATGGGGAGTTCATAGCATTTGGATAAGCTGTTTTGATTTAGCTTTTTTTTTAAGCAATATTATGTAAAGCAATTCATTTTTTTACAATAAATTATTCACATCAATCTACACTTAAATTTATATTTTCAAGTAAAACTAATTTCCAACTAAAGATATTTATTTTAATTTTTTTTCAAAAATAACCTAAATACACCAATATCCAACTCGAAAAAATCCTTTAGTTTCTACTACACAACCTTACATTATATATTTTTCCACTCCACCAACTTCCATTCCATCTCATATTGAAAAAAAAAATAGGTCTCTAGGTGGACCCACTACCACATATAAGCTAAATAATACAGAACAAAAATCTTGTAAACTAGTAAAAAAAATGTGCTACTAGGTTTTCATGTGGACCCACTCCCACATATAAGGTAAATAATAGAGAATGAAAAGCTTGTACACTAGTGAAAAAACTATGCTCAAGAATTTTGATTTCTATGGGAGGGGATATTTTATTGAAGTTAGTTGTTTCGTGAGTGAAAAAATGTTTTGTTGCAATTTAGAAATTCATGAATTTATTTAGTATATTTACTTAAATAATTATTATGGTTTTAAATTTTATATTCTATATTTGATTGATTATATTTATTCATATATTTATTCTTTGTTTTTATTGCTATGTTGTAATATGCTAATATTGAAATATTTATATTATTTATTTAAATTTAATGAGTGTAACAAATCAGATGTACAAATAGTTTAAATAACAAAATTAAGACATAAGAAGTCAACGAATTAATAATCACTGAATGGTTAAAATTTTAACAAAATGGTATGGGTAGTTTTTGAAGAGATCGAAAGTATAAGTAGTGCATGTAATTCCGCATGAGTAACAATGATCCCCTTTGGGTAGTTTTCACTAGCCTATAAATATTATTTTTTCAATTTTTGGGGACATTACAATATGAGGTCACATGTTGTCAATAGAGGTCATGTGTTCAAATCGCAACCAAATTTACTCGTGTGCCATGTCTCGAGGTGGTTGTGGGGAACCCAGGGGTATTGTGGTAGAAAATGGGAATCGACCCTACGCAATGCAAGTACATGCCTTTCTGTAGTTTTCATTTCCCCTAGTAAAGAAATGGTGATCGCGTTGTCCTTGGTTGTTGTAGTTGCTAATGATAATTATAGAAGGGATCTATTGATTCCTATCCAAACAAAACCTAAATTGAATTCGTGGGATTTGTCAAACAATATGGTTCTCACAGTCAAGAGTTGAAAATATAATGAATGGTGCAATCCTAGTAATGGGTATATTGTGGACTTGGACATGAATGGAGGGTTGAGCGGTAACAAAAAATTGATAATAAGGAGTGCTTAGGCTTCTCTAAAAATCATGTTTCGACATTTCACAATCATGTCGATGTTGATTATTTTAGATATCAACAAAATAGAAGGACAAACATAAACATTTCAATTCATCATGTTTTAAAAAAAATCCGCGATGGCCTGCCATTTAATAACCCATCCATAGTGCTCCATAAGGTCGTGATACCTCTTTAATGATCATGGTGAAGTCTAATTATCACAACAAATAGTCAATAATTTCTTATCTTGAGATAAATAAAAACTCGTTAAAATGCTAGCGTAATTTATGTGCTAGTAATGTCGACTTTGATGATATTATTTTTCCAACCGACCTAAATGTGGGTATTCTCCCTAACAATGGCTTAGAGGCCAACCCGTGAAATAAGGAAGATCACATGTATTCAACCAATAAGTGCCAATGAAATGGTAGTTAATTCTTAATCCATCAAAATGAACATGAACCAATTTTCGTTGGGCAACTATAGGATTTGAGAATAGGAAATTAGGGCAAAGATTGAGTGTTGTATTGGCCACAAAAAAATCCTTAAGAAGTAGTTAAAAAATAAATTTCCTTAATTTTTACATGTAGAGTAGCTCGTTGAATTTGCCTAGAATATAAGTAGATTCCCCACCCACTCTTTGGTGGTGCCAAGTGATAAAAATATGTAATTAAATGGATACGAACAATCATTAAATTAATTCAAGAAAATATATGCATGGAGAGTTGCTAGGTGCTAAACAATCTAGTATGGAGTAGATGTTCTTATGTGAGCTTATAAAATAAAATAAAATAAAACCAAATAAAAAATAAGTTAAAATTACATCTCAAGAAATTGTATTTCTCTTGGTCCTTGATTGATTTGGAATTAAGATAAATAAATATTGGTTATTAATACAATGATTGCACACTTAAAGTACAAATTTAGTGAAATAAGATTCAGATACATTAAACTTTGTAACTAGAATAGACATTTGTATTACCCTAAAGCAATAGATCTATACTTTTCAAAAAAATATTATACTTTTTCAAATAATTTATTTACATGAATAAGTAAATGTTAAAATCATAAAATATATGGATCCAAAAAATCCATTTAACTATAAAATATATATTAAAATACTTTTATAGAATTCAAATTTCCCACTGCTTTATAGTTAACCTTTTACCAAATTCAACCAATAAAGTAATAAATCAACCTATAACATTTACAACTACCCAGCACTCCCAAGTTCCAACTCTCGAGCAGGGTCTTCTTTTAAATGGATGACATGGTTGTCAAACATCATGGTAAAAACATCACCTAACACAACCTCTCAATCATAACAAATTAACAATCCAACGGTTCAATTTGAACTGCAGCTGTTGGTAATCATCAATATCAAAAAGCAGAATCTCTGCTTGAATCAACTGTTCAGCTTGAATTTTATCGGAATTTATCAAATAAAGCTTGCTTGCGGTTGGATAAAAAAGCGGCTTTTCAAGAAAAGCAGATTGCCATTGGATAAAACTCATATTTTCAGGAAAAGAACATTGCCGATGAATAAAAAGCAGCGTTTCAAGAAAAACAGATTCAAGAAAAACAGATTCAAGCGTTCATATGAAGAATCACTCTTGTGAATAGGGTTAGAGTTTGAATTGCTATTATGAATTTCATTTCTTTACTCTTTACCCTGTGCACTCCACTTCTTTCTCACAAGCAGAATCACTCTTATGAATACGGTTAGAGTTTCAATTGCTATTATGGATTTCATTTCTTTACTCTTTGCCCTGTACGCTCCAGTTCTTTCACGCACGCGAGGGGAATGGCCATGATGAATAGGGTTAGGGTTAGGGTGTGACCTATCTTTTCATTTCTTCTCTCTCCGCCCTGTGCGGTATGGTTTTCTCTCCCCTACCCTGCTATAATTCAGAGCTACTCTCGAGTCTGTAAATTTTAATTCCCGTGTGCACTGTGTTTTCATTTGCAGTTGGATCTGTCACAATTGGGAAAGGAGACGACAAGAAGCTGACGTCTCCATCATACTTCTACATAATTTACTGCTTCCTCTAGGGTCGTCTCGATCAGCGTAATGGCATTTGAATTTTTTAGATTACATATGTGATCAATCAAGTTTTGATAAATCTTTGTTCACACGATATAACATTTTGTTGTGATTTATATACCTTATAAAGTCTAGAAAAATATTCTTTATCTACGCATTACCATAAAGTAGTGATGCTTTAGTTGTCCGGCTTCTATCTCCG
>LPNX010640571.1:20606-44994 GCA_001517045.1 Pseudotsuga menziesii | reverse complement strand
AAAATTCCGACTATTAATTCCTTGCTATATTTCTAATCGGGTTGGTAATTCTTACAATAAACTATAGTCTCTACTTAACATTAACGTTTACAGGTTGAAATATTTTTTATCACGCTTAGTACTCTTAAGAGGAGAATTGAATGCAAATGGCTAAATACTGGTGTCATTGGTGCTGCGAAGTTTCAATTCTTTTAGTATGTTGTTGTTTCTTTTATGTTTTTTTTTCTGATTACAAATTTGATTCTTTGCATCAAAAAATTAAATAATTATGTGGTTAAAACAAATCATTATTTTCTCTTTTTACTGCTTTTCGTATTTTAAACTGTAAAGTAAAAGTTTAAGAAAAGATTTCATGGTTTTATAAAAACGGTAGCCGTATAATGATTTATTGTATATAAATAAATAACTTAAATTTTAAAGAGATTTTCTTCTCTCATTTCAGCACTATTGTTTTGGGAATTATCATTAAATTCACCATTAAATGACTTAAATCTTAAGGATGATAATTATTTTTTATTCCTTGTAAAATATTTGATCATTTCCATATTTTCAGTGCTTGATAATAGAGTGTTTTCAAAAAAGATAAATTGCCAAAGGAAAATTTTAAAAAAATATAAGTGTAATTTATGACAAGCAATGTTTGTGTTCTGTATTATTTATTGCAAGATAAAGTTCAGTTGGAGTCTTGGCTGCAATTTTCACGGTGCTTGTCTCAGCTTAATACAACTTTGTTTTTCTATTATGAATTTGACTAAAAATCACTCTTTCCACTAGGTCTTCCGAGTTAAATCTATGTTGCTCTTCTGAAATAATGTTTCTCTTGTTTTTAGTACAAATCAGTGGTATTTTGTATTTTATTTTAAATTAAATAACTAGATTTTAATACAAATTATCAATCGTAATTTGTATTTTATTTTTAAATTAAATAATTAAGGTTTAGTAAAATCTCTGTGTATATATTTGGGTTTTCTAGCCTCATCCTGTGATGTATTGGGTTTTCAAGCAAACTACAGGAGTATTTTGTGATTTTTCTTTAAATTAAGTAACTAAAGTTTTAGGGGAATATAACATTAAAATATAATATTGAAATTGAAACATAACATTTGCTGACCGTTATGTGAAATGATTGGAACACTTGGCCATAGAACAACACAACATAGAGTCTCCATTAGATAGAGTACCTCTTTTTAGGAAGAGTTGACGCAAGGATGCCTTCTCAACACATATACCACGTCTAGTGAATCCTTTCAAGTCAGCACGATCACAGGGCAATTTTGAATTTGTTATAACACTTTATTTACACTTTTAGCCTGCAAAATAAACTTTTGTTCCCTCTTTTCCCAACTCAAAAAAATTTAAATTAAAACTCTTTTCCCAAATTTTAGTAAATAGGATGGGAGATTCCTCTAGTCTTTGTTATTAGGCCTATATTTTCTGTCACATGAGACTTTGAAATTGAAATTGGATACCTCGAACAAAATTATTTGGGTGTTGTCCTCAAACGTTACTTCTAATTGCCTCTCATTTCCTTCTAATGTACAAGTAATCCAAGTCATAGAAAATACTGTGATATCTAGTATTTCAGTAGTGCAATTTATAGATTTTTGTCTCGAGATTATGTCATAGTTCTGGTCTTCCTTGTGAAATTCTAGCCTTTTACCCTTCTTGTTGACATTCTTAGTCTTGTATTTGCAAGACAAGGTTATAACATGTTCCAGTGGTTCAATTGCATTTAAACCCTCCAAAACTAAGTTAAGATCGGGTTAAAAAGAATCCAGTATTTTATTTTGGATGAACAAGAACTGGGACGAGGAAGATCAATTCAAAAGATAGTATTTGATGGCGTTTCTCCTCAACATTACAAAGCGTGAACGGTTTTCTATTGGTGATTTTCTCAGTTACTCAAAAGGCTTAGTGGCTGTCCGCTTAGGGAGACTTTCTGGTTGATAATCAAGAAACAATTTATTCTTCTGACTAAGACTTCTCTAATAAAATTCTTTCACTCTGTTAAACTTATTCTCCTCTTCTTTTAGCGAAAATCATTGGCATTTTGTATTTTATTTCTAAAAAATCACTCTTCTCTAGTTTTACTGGAAATCATTTCCATTCACTGAGGTTAAAAAAATATTTCTTCTGATTTTCATACAAACTAACCTCATCATGTGATGCATTTTTGGGTTTTTGCAATTTATTAAAACACTTTATTTACACATTTAAAATGCACTTTGTTGTAAAACTTTGTTCCCAACTCAAAAAAAAATCAAGCTAAATCTCTATTCCCAAATTTGAGTAGATAGGGTGGGAGATTCCACATTAATGGTTCCTGAAATTAAATAAAAAGTTTTTAGCTGCTAATAACAGTTGTATGTAAGCTACTCATAAGTGATTTGTTTAAGTTGCTAATAGTAGTTATGTCTGGAATTTGTATATAATTGGTCCTCTCCCAAGCTTGAACTCACTAACAGGCCTTAGCACTGTTACAGTAAAACAAGTCGCCCCTTACCCTGAACTTCCAAATGTTGCAAGCTTTATCTAAATAGATAAGAGGATCAAAGAATTTCTCTTACTTTGTCATGATATTCTTTTCAGCCATCAGTTCAAAGAAATCCAAGCCTTCATAAAGGATTCCTAGCTTTCTTCTTTTTTGGTGTACAGAAGCCATAAACGTTTTATATTCAATTGTCACTTTGCATTATCTATTCTCTAAGGTTCTCACGTTATGAGGCATTCAACATGGTTGTATTGTAGCTCTGCCTAATATCATCTTTATGAGTAATTTTAGAAATTGGTAATATTCATCCTTCCACTTTAAATGAAATCACCTTCAGAACAGGCTTCTCCAGTAATCATAGAATACACTGTGGGAATATGAATGCTATCCATTTGCAACTGGAGGAAAAGTTTCACTAGCTGCGGCCTTCTTTTGGATTCAACATGTTGTTGAAGCAGCTGATTGAACTTTGCAATCTTTTCACATATAATCTGGTATAGTATGCCTTGAAGAAGTCTAGTTTGCTCTTCCAACTTTTACCAAAATCCAGTAAAGCCAGGAATCTTCTTGTTTGTCTTGCATACCCTGAATCACTATTTCCTATAGGCATATGCTTGTTCCTCTCGTACACCTTAAATAACTAAGTTCCTATAGGCATCTACTTTTTTCTCTACCACACTAACGAAATTTACAAGAGAATATTATTATAGTGTAATAACATTTGTTCTGATTCCAACCCTAATTTGGCACATAAATCACCTTAAACTTCACATCAACATAGGGACAAAGTACTGCAACATATTGGCATTATTTATACTATGTTGGAAGTTATCTATGACTCATTGTATTAGACAAATCTTACTATGGACCAATCAACAGCGGTTACCAGTGATAAAAGAAGGAACATGAAGCTCAATGTTTAAAAAGGGCTCCACCTCAGTGTTGAAAACTTCGTGTACATTCTACATCTCCACGGGAAACTACGCTACCAAAATTTCCACCACATTATTGAAAAATGAACCACAAGACATCCATTGGGAAATTCAACCATCCAATAAGGCTCACAGAATTCAAATCACGTTTATAGGTTACCAGGTTCATTTTCCCAAAGGTTGCATAGCCCAGAAAACCACATAACATATAGAAGTATGTTGTGATTATCATGGAAACCACTAATTCTTTCTTTATAGTTTTGTTTTCGTGAGTGGTGTCTTCAAAGTATCCTGCAGGGTTATTCGTTACAGGGAACCACCTAATTATTTATGGAGCTTCCTCCCTTTCAAACTATTCCATATATACAATTGAAATCATCATTAAAATTTGACATATAAATGGAAATGCAAATGCAATGTCTCGAAGACATTGCTCGTAAAATCCGCCAAAATTTCTGGGATCTAGCAAGAGAGATTGTTGTAAAGGTCCCACCCACAGTTCCATAACTCTATCCATTTTCAGTAGTTTCAGAAGGTTTGAATCTCATAAGTTGTAAGACATTGGGGATGACATAAAACACACATAAACATTTTTATGTGAAGATATAAGGTTTGAATCCTCATGAATTATATTCTATTTGTTTAATTGGTTCATGTCACTCAAGCCTTATAAATGAGGATAGACCCCTAATTCTCCTTCATGTTTGATTGACATCTCCTTTACTGAGTTCCTCACCCATATAGTTAACATTCTTGTCCTTCAGCTTCTAGGAAGTTATGTTCTCAAAAACCTGAACCCAGTACTGAACCTTTTATGATCCTTTCGAAATTTGTTTGCTTGAATAGAATCTTGATAAATGTAGTGATAGTATTATCAGGTTTGTTATCATCTTTTTTTTTGTTATAATCCATGTCCGCTTATAATCCATGTTATTAGCTCTATGATCCATGAAACAAATTTTAGTGTGTTCTGAAGGGATCATGAGACTTCGTTTCTAACAGTTTTGATGCATCATTTTCTTTGGGTAGTGTTACATATATTTCAACCTTTGTGAATTCTATTATGGTACCTGACCAAAACTCGGTCTCTCACTTTATCAAAATCTTCTATGGTCTTGTAGGAGAAGAGAATTTCCATGGGAATTTCTTCCATTGATTACCTTAAATCATTGGTTAAATCAATTCATTATTTATTGTAATTAGAAATCATTTACCTTATTTCCCTTGTAGTTTTCTATGCACAGTGACATCCATAATTGTTAGAGGCATAGCATTTGGATAAGCTATTTTGATTTAGCTTTTTTTAAAGTAATATTATGTAAAGCAATTCATTTTTTTTACAATAAATTATTCACATCGATCTACACTTTAATTTATATTTTCAAGTAAAACTAATTTCCAACTAAAAGATAATTATTTTAGTTTTTTTTCAAAAAAAAACCTAAATACACCAATATCCAACTGGATATTTTTGGAAAATTCTTTTAGTTTCTACTACACCCTTCCATTATATCTCATAATTTTCCACTCCACCAACTTCCATTCCATCTAATATTGAAAAAATATAAAAAAAAGGTCTCTATGTGGAACCACTTCCACATATAAGCTAAATAAGCTAAATAATAAAGAACGAAAATCTTGTAAACTAGTAAAAAAATTATGCTATTAGGTTTTCATGTGGACCCACTCCCACATATAAGGTAAATAATAAAGAATGAAAAGCTTGTACACTAGTAAAAAAAACTATGCTCAAGAATTTTGCTTTCTATGGGATGGGATATTTTATTGAAGTTTGTTGTTTTATGAGTGAAAAAATGTTTTATTGCAATTTAGAAATTCATGAATTTATTTAGTATATTTACTTAAATAATTATTATGGTTTTAAATTTTATATTCTATATTTGTTCAATTATATTTATTCTTTGTTTTTATTGTTATGTTGTAATATGTTAATATAAGTTGGTTCAAAATATATGTTAATATTGAAACTTTTATATTATTTATTTATATTTACCAACAGTAATAACTCAGATGTACAAATAGTTTAAATAACAAAATTAAGACATAAGAAGTAAACGAATTAATAATCATTGAATGGTTAAGAGTTTAAAAAGACAGTATGGACAATTTATGTAGAGATCGAAAGTATAAGTAGCGCATGTAATTCCACATGAGTAATAATGATCCCCTTCACGTAGTTTTCACTCACCTATAATTATTTTTTTTTCAATTTTTGGGGACATTGCAACATGATGTCACATGTTGACAATAGAGGTCATGGTTTCAAATCACAACCAAATTTACTTGTGTCCCATGTTTGCAAGTGGTTTTGGGGGACCTAGGGGAATTGTGGTAGAGGATGGGAATCGACCCCATGTAATGCAAGTACATGCATTTTACTAATTTCTATTCCCCCTAGTAAAGAAATGGTGATGGAGTTGTTCTTGGTTGTTGTAGTTTGTAATGATAATGATAAAAGGGAACTATTGAATCCTATCCAAACGAAACCTAAATTAAATTCGTAGGATTTTTCAAACAATATGGATCTGAGTGTCGAGAGTTGAAAATATAATGAATGGGGCAATTCTAGTAATGGGTATATTGTGGACTTGGACATGAATGGAGGGTTGAGAGGTAACAAAAAAATTGATAATAAAGAGTTCTTAGGCTTCTCTAATCATCATGTTTCAACATTTCACAATCATGTCCATGTTGATTGTTTTAGATATCAACAAAATAGAAGGACAAACATAAATATTTCAATTAATTGTGTTTTAAAAAAATTCCGCAATGGCCTGCCATTCAACAACCCATCCATAGTGCTCCATAAGGTTGTGATACTTCTTTAATGATCATGGTGAAGTCTAATTATCAAAACAAATAGTCATTAATTTCATATCTTGAGATAAATAAAAACTCGTTAAAACCCTAGCGTAATTTATATGCTAGTAATGTCAACTTTGATGATATTATTTTTCCAACCATCCTAAATGTGGGTATTCTCCCTAACAATTGCTTAGAAGCCAACCCATGAAATAAGGAAGATCACAAGTATTCAACCAATAACTGCTAATGACATGGTACCTAATTCTTAATCGATCAAAATGAACATGAACCAATTTTCGCTGGGAAACCATAGGATTTGAGAATAGGAAATTAGGGAAAAGATTGAGTGTTGCATTGTCTACAAAAAAAATTCTTAGGAAGTGGGGAAAAAATAAATTTCCTTATTTTTTGCATGTAGAGTAACTCGTTGAATTTGCCTAGAATATAAGGAGATTATGCACCCACTCTTTGGTGGTGCTAAGTGATACAACTATGTAATTAAATATCTATGAACAATCATTAAATTAATTCAAGCAAATATATGCATGGAGAGCAGCTATGTACTAAACAATCTAGTATGGAGTAGATGTTGTTATGTGACTTTATAAAATAAAATAAGATAAAACCAAATAAAAAATAAGTTAAAATTACATCTCAAGAAATTGTATCTCTCTTGGTGCTTGACTGATTTGGAATTAAGATAAATAAATGTTGGTTATTAATACAATGCATGCACACTTAAAGTACAAATTTAATGAAATAAGATCTAGATACATTAAACTTTCTAACTAGAATAGACATTTTTATTACCTAAAACAATAGATCTATACTTTTCAAAAAAGAATTATACTTTTTCAAAAAAAAAAATTACATGAATAAATAAATGTTAAAATCATAAAATATATTGATCCAAAAACTCTATTTAACTATAAAATATATATTAAAATACTTTTATAGAATTAAAATTTCAACCTTGTACCAAATTCAACCAATAAAGTAATAAATCAACCTTTAACATTTCCAACTACCCAACATTCCTAAGTTCCAACTCCCGACGAGGCTTTCTTTTAAATGGATGACATGGTTGTCGAACATCATGGTAAAAACATCACCTAACACAACCTCTCAATCATTACAAACGAACAATCCGACGGTTCAATTTGAAGTGCAGCTGTCCGTAATCATCAAGATCTAAAAGCAGAATCTTTGCTTGAATCAACAATTCAGCTTCAATTTATCGGAATTTATCAAATACAACTTGCTTGCGGTTGGATAAAAATGCAGCTTTTCAAGAAAAGCAGATGGCCATTCGATAAAATGCATATTTTCAGGAAAACAAGATTGCCGATGGATAAAAAGTAGCGTTTCAAGAAAAGCAGATTCAAGCATTCATACGAGGAATCACTCTTGTGAATAGGGTTAGATTTTGAATTGCTATCATGAATTACATTTCTTTACTCTTCGCCCTGTGCACTGCACTTCTTTCTCACGAGTAGAATCACACTTATGAATAGGGTTAGAGTTTCAATTGCTGTTATGAATTTCATTTCTTTACTCTCTGCCCTGTGCGCTCGAGTTCTTTCACGCAGGGAGAATGGCCATGATGAATAGGGTTAGGGTTAGGGTGTGACCTATCTTTTCATTTATTTTCTCTCTGCTCTGTGCACTCTGGTTTTCTCTACCATACCCTACTGTAATTTAGAGCTACTTTGGAGTCTGTAAATTTTAATTCCCTTGTGCACTGTGTTTGAATTTGCAGTTGGATCTATCACAATTGCGAAAGGAGACGAGAAGAAGATGACGTCTCCATCATACTTCTACATAATTTACTGCTTTCTCTACGTTCATCTCGATTACGGTAATGGCATTTGAATTTTTTAGATTACATATGTCATCAATAAAGTTTTGATAAATCTTTGTTCACACGATATAACATTTTGTTGTGATTTATATACCTTATAAAGACTCGAGAAATAAATTTTTATGTGTGGATTACCATAAAGTAGTGATCCTTTAGTTGTCTGGCTTCTATCTCCATAGCCTTGTTGAACCTATAACCTCCAACTAATATTGTAACATTTTATCTTATTCACTAAAATCCTGACTATATTTCTAATCGGGTGGGTAATTCTTACAATAAACTAGACTCTCTACTTAACATTAACGTTTACAGGTTGAAATATTTTTTGTTAGGCTTCTTGATCTTAAGAGGAGAATTGAATGCAAATGGCTAATTAACGTTTATAGGTTGAATTATTTTGTTAGACTTAGTGTTGTTCAGTCGTGAATTGAATGTAAATGGCTAAATACTGGTGTCATTGGTGCTGTGAACTTTCAATTCTTTTAGTATGTTGTTGTTTCTTTTATGTTTTTTTTTCTGATTACAAACTCTTCAGTTTGCGTCGAAAAAATTAAATAATTATGTGGTTAAAACAAATCAATATTTTCTTTTTTAATGCGTTTGGTATTTTAAACTGTAAATTAAATATAAAACTAAAAGCTTAAGCTTCCTTTTGAGTTGAGAGCTTTCACGATAGGGCTCTACGAGAATGTAATTGCCAAGTTTAAAAGCAATGAGGGGTGGTCGAAAGATATTAAGTGTAATATCGGAGCTAAGCAAGGTTTCCCCCTCTCCCCTACCTTTTTTGGCATTTACATTGATAAGTTAGAGGGTTGTTTAGAAGAAGCAGGTTGTGCTGGTACGACCTTAGCAGGAATAGTCATCATCCTTCTTCTTTATGCTGACGATATTGTCCTTCTGGCAAGGTGTTCTTCTGATCTTGATAAGCAGCTTCGACTCCTCAAATATTTCCGCTCTAACATGGGTATGGCTGTTAACATTGACAAAACAAAAGTTATGATTATCAAATCCAAGAATGATACATACGCTAATTTTATGTATGACAATAGCAACTTGGAGGAAGTGTCTTCTTACAAGTATCTAGGAATTGATATTCATCACAAGCTCAACTGCAGCTATAGCATTAAGAAAAGGATTAACGGAGGATGGAAATCTTACTTTGGTTTTGAAAACAACTGTAAAGATACAAACCTCATGATGTGGGATAAAAAGAAGCTTCTTTTTGAAACTCTAGTCACTCTTTTTATCTTGTATGGGTGTGATATTTGGGGTTGCAGCATCTCTAGAGAATCCTGGAGAAAGATTGAGAAAATCCAGAAGTGTTTTATAACTTATAACCTCAAAATCAAAAACAATACACCCTATCCTATTCGCCTTATAGAAGTGGGTCTTTCCTCCATTGAGAGCCTAGCTATGACTAGACTCCTGTTATACAAGAACAAAATCAATAACATGGGAGACCATAGACTCCCTAAGCTAGCTTTAAACTCTAGCCAAAACCACTTAATGCTCAAGCATGGGTGGTATAAAGATACCAAGTCTTGGTTAAATCACTGGGAGATCGATGAAAATGTTGCTTTGCAAAATATTAATAACATTAAAAATATTATTTCTTTTAACTTTAAAGAAAAATTGTGGTGTGAGAATGATTTAGAGGCTAAAAGAAAATTAAGATATTATAAGGAGGTCATCAACCCTACTCTAGAAGATCAAAAGTATCTCTCTATTTTAATCAGTACTAAGAAAAAAATTAACATAGCTAAGATAAGAACGAACTCGCATGAGCTCCATAGTGAAACTGGTCGTTGGACAGTCCCTAAAACACCATGGGTAGAAATGAACTGCCACCTTTGTGAGAGTAAGAACATTGAAGATGAAAATCACTTCCTCTTAGAGTGCCCTGCGTACGCACACATTAGATCTCAGTTTCATAATATTTGTTGCAATACCGACATTCTTAGCCTTTTAGCCTGTCAAAATTATAGTCAGCTCTAGACGCTTCTTTCCAAGCTCTTTGAGCATAGAAATATATCTTTAAAGCAAACTAATTAATTCTCTTCTTTAGGTATGATAGACCAAAGTTTGGTCTCAAGGGACGTTAACCATCATTATCATCATCATCAATATAAGTTGGTTGAAAATATATGTTAATATTGAAAATTTTAAATTATTTGTTTATATTTACCGAGAGTAATAACTCAGATGTACAAATAGTTTAAATAAAAAAATTAAGACATAAGAAGTAAACGAATTAATAATCACTGAATGGTTCAGAGCTTAACAAGACAGTTTGGGCAGTTTCTGAAGAGATCGAAATTATAAGTAGCACATGTAATTCCACATGAGTAATAATGATCCCCTTTGGGTAGTTTTTGCTAGCCTATAATTATTATTTTTTCAATTTTTGGGGACATTACAACATGAAGTCGCACATTGTCAATAGAGGTCATGGGTTCAAATCACAACCAAATTTACTTGTGTCACATGTTTGCAGGTGGTTGTGGGGAACCTAGGGGTATTGTGGTAGAGGATGCGAGTCGACCCCATGTAATGCAAGTACATGCATTTCCCTAGTTTTCACTTCCCCTAGTAAATAAATGGTGATGGTGTTGTCCTTGGTTGTTGTAGTTGCTAATGATAATGATAAAAGGGAACTATTGAATCCTATCCAAACCAAACCTAAATTAAATTCATGGGATTTGTCAAACAATATGGGTCTGAGAGTCAAGAGTTGAAAATATAATGAATGGTGCAATCCTAGTAATGGGTATATTGTGGACTTGGACATGAATGGAGGGTTGAGAGGTAACAAAAAATTTGATAATAAAGAGTGCTTAGGCTTTTCTAATCATCATGTTTCCACATTTCACAATCACATCGATGTTGATTATTTTAGATATCTACAAAATAGAAGGACAAGCATAAATATTTCAATTCATCATGTTTTAAAAAAAATTATTCGATGGCCTGCCTTCAATAACCCATCGATAGTGCTCCATAAGGTTGTGATACCTCTTTAATGATGATGGTGAAGTCTAATTATCACAACAAATAGTCATTTATTTCTTATCTTGAGATAAATAAAAGCTCGTTAAAATCCTAGCGTAATTTATGTGCTAGTAATGTCAACTTTGATGATATTATTTCTCCAACCGACCTAAATGTGGGTATTCTCCCTAACAATTTCTTAGAGGCCAACCCATGAAATAAGGAAGATCACATGTATTCAACCAATAACTGCCAATGACATGCTACTTAATTCTTAATCCATCAAAATGAACATGAACCAATTTTCTTTGGGCAAATATAGGATTTGAGAATAGGAAATTAGGGCAAAGATTGAGTGTTGCATTGTCCACAAAAAAAAAAATCTTAAGTAGGGAAAAAATAAATTTCCTTAATTTTTGCATGTAGAGTATCTCATTGAATTTGCCTAGAATATAAGGAGATTCCCCACCCACTCTTTGGTGGTGCCAAGTGATACAAATATGTAATTAAATGGATATGAACAATTATTAAATTAATTCAAGCAAATATATGGATGGAGAGTAGCTAGGTACTAAACAATCTAGTATGAAGTAGATGTTGTTATGTGAGCTTATAAAATAAAATAAAATAAAACCAAATAAAAAATAAGTTTAAATTACATCTCAAGAAATTGTATCTCTCTCGGTGCTTGATTAATTTGGAATTAAGATAAATAAATGTGAGTTATTAATACAATGATTGCACACTTAAAGTACAAATTTAATGAAATAAGATCCACATACATTAAACTTTGTAACTAGAATAGACATTTGTATTACCTAAAACAATAGATCTATACTTTTCAAAAAAAAATTATACTTTTTTCAAATAATTTCTTTTACATGAATAAGTAAATGTTAAAATCATAAAATATATTGATCCGAAAACTCCATTTAACTATAAAATATATATTAAAATAATTTTATATAATTAAAATTTCCCACTAGTTTATAGTTAACCTTTTACCAAATTCAACCAATAAAGTAATAAATCAACCTATAACATTTCCAACTACCCAGCATTCCCAGGTTCCAACTCCCCGAGTAGGGTCTTCTTTTGAATGGATGACATGGTTGTCAAACATCATGGTACAAACATCACCTAACACAACCTCTCAATCATAACAAATTAACAATCCAATGATTCAATTTGAAGTGCAGCTGTCAGTAATCATCAAGATCAAAAAGCAGAATCTCCGCTTGAATCAACTGTTCAGCTTGAATTTATCGGAAATTACCAAATTTATCAAATAAAGCTTGCTTGTGGTTGGATAAAAAGCTGCTTTTCAAGAAAAGCAGATAGCCATTCAATAAAACGCATATTTTTAGGAAAAGAAGATTGCCGATGGATAAAAAGCAGTGTTTCAATAAAAGCAGATTCAAGCGTTCATACTAAGAATCACTCTTATGAATAGGGTTAGAGTTTGAATTGCTATTATGAATTTCATTTCTTTACTCTCTGCCCTGTGCACTCCACTTCTTTCTCACGAGAACAATCACTCTTATGAATAGGGTTAGAGTTTTAATTGATATTATGAATTTCATTTCTTTACTCTCTCCCCTGTGCGCTCCAGTTCTTTGCCATGATGAATAGGGTTAGGGTTAGGGTTAGGGTGTGACCTATCTTTTCTTTTCTTTTCTCTCTGCCCTGTGTGCTCTGGTTTTCTCTCCCGTACCCTACTGTAATTTAGAGCTACTCTGGAGTCCGTAAATTTTAATTCCCGTGTGCACTCTGTTTGCATTTGCGGTTGGATCTGTCACAATTGCGAAAGGAGACGAGAAGAAGATGACGTCCCCATCATACTTTTACATAATTTACTGCTTCCTCTACGGTCGTCTCGATCAGGGTAATGGCATTTGAATTTTTTAGATTACATATGTGATCAATAAAGTTTAGATAAATCTTTGCTCACACGATATAACATTTTGTTGTGATTTATAAAGACTTGAGAAAGTAGTGATGCTTTAGTTGTCTGGCTTCCATCTCCGTAGCGTTGTCGAACCTATAACCTCCAACTAATATTGTGACATTTTATCATATTCACTAAAATTCTGACTATAAATTCCTTACTATATTTCTAATCGGGTGGGTAATTCTTACAATAAACTAAGTCTCCACTTAACATTAACGTTTACAGGTTGAAATATTTTTGTCAGGCGCAGTACTCTTAAGAGGAGAATTGAATGTAAATGGCTAAATAACGTTTACAGGTTGAATTATTTTGTCAGACTTAGTGCTGTTCAGTCTTGAATTGAATGCAAATGGCTAAATACTGGTGTCATTGGTGCTGCAAACTTTCAATTCTTTTAGTATGTTGTTGCTTCTTTTATGTTTTTTTTGTGATTACAAATTTGACTCTTTAGTTTGCGTCCAAAAACTTAAATAATTATGTTGTTAAAACAAATCTTTATTTTCTTTTTTAACTGTGTTTAGTATTTTAAACTGTAAATTAAATAATGAACTAAAAGTTAAAAAAAAGATTCATGGTTTTATAAAAACTGTAATCATATTATGATTTATTGTATATAATTAAATAACTTAAATTTTAAAGAGATTTTCTTCTCTCATTTCAGCGTTATTGTTATGCGATTTATTAGTAAATTCACCATTAAATGACTTAAATCTTAAGGATGTTAATTATTTTTTATTTCTTGTAAAATATTTGATCATTTCCATATTTTCAGTGCTTGATAATAGAGTGTTTTCAAAAAATTGCCAAAGAATTTTTTTTTAAAAATATAACTGTAATTTATGACCAAAATTTTCAAGCAATGTTTGTGGTCTGTATTTATTGCAAGACAATGCTGATTTGGAATCTTGGTTGAAATTTTCACTATGTTGCTCTGAGCTTAATACAACTTTGTTTTTCTATTCTGAATTTGACTAAAAATCACCCTTTCGACTATGTCTTCTAAGTTAAATCTATGTTGCTCTTCTGAAATCATTCTTCTAGTACAAATGAGTGGTATTTTGTATTTTATTTTAAATTAAATAACTAGTTTTTAGTAAATTATGAGTGGTATTTTGTATTTTATTTTTAAATTAAATAATTAAGTTCTATGTATGTAATTGGGTTTTCTTACGAGCCTCATTCTGTGATGTATTGTGTTTTCAAGCAAACTATAGCAGTATTTTGTGATTTTTCTTTTAATTAAGTAACTAAAGTTTTAGGTGAATATAACATTATTAATAGTTGTAAAAATATAATATTAAAATTAAAATATAACATTTGTCGACCTTTTTTCTGAAATGATTGGAACACTTAGTTACGCCGATAGGCGTATATCAATGGTATTTTGGGGGGATGGAATTGCTTGAGCAGATCATCAAGATCCTGCAAATCCCGCCAAGTGGATGCTCAAGATCTTCCCAATTGTCAGATCTTTTAACAGCCATAGAGTTAGTAGATGACATCAGTTGTTAGCTGCAGACTAGGAGATGAGTGCAGTCTATTAGGAGACGTGGTCGTGGAGGAGATAACCATGGAGAAGCAACCGTGGTGGAGATACCTGGAAGCGTGGAGGAGATACACATAGAAGAGTCTGTTAGCCGCCAACGAGGAGTAGTTTCTTAGCCGCCGAGGAGATACCTGACAGTTTCGCCGTCGTGAGCATTCGCTGTGAGATCGCTGGAGCATTGTTAGTCGTCGAGGAGATACCTAACAGTTTGACCGTCCTGAGCATTCGCAGTGAGATCGCTGGAGCATTGGAGCATTCAGCGTCTAGGAGCATTCGTTGGAGCACCTCTGCATTCGCCGTCTTGGACCGCTTGTGCATTCACCGTCTTGGAGCATTCGCTAGAGCGCCTATGCAGTAGAGGTAAGATTCTGCTTTCGTTGTTCTGCATATATGTTAAAACAATATTTCGACGACATTTTTCCTTCGCACCTTTTACCAATAAAAAATAAATAAATTAGGGTTTCTGTACATGTATCTTATAAATACGCACGCAAACTGGGGAAATTTTTGAAAACATATTAACAATGGAAATGAAACGAATATAAATTAGGGTCTTTGTATGTGTATATTAAAATATGCAGGCAAACTCGGTAGATTTTTGTAATAGTAAATATAGTGTTGGAATCTCAAAGTGAAAAACTCGAAAAAGAAATCTAAGTAGCGCCATATATAAGGTAGGTTAAAATGTTCAGGCTATGAATGCACTCAGCAAACCCTAAAAACATGCAGTAGCCATCCACTAGCCAACAAAACCAGCAGCAATTTAGGGTTAAATTTTCACAGAAAGCGTGCGTGAGAAAATAATAATTATTTACTATCAATTCCTGAATTTTAGTTGTTTCTCAAGCATGTCAGCCACACCGTGACAATAATTGACTGGTTTCATTTTCAAGCCTGAGAATAATTTCGTGGTTGTATGCAACCCAAAAATGGTGCAGAAACCCTAAATGCTCCATAAAGCCTTTACTACTTAAGTGTGCAGGTTTTCTGCATTTTTTCTTATTTTAGTAAGAGAATATGATAGGAACAGAGCAGGAAAAGATAATTCCATAGGAAAAGCAAGTCAAAACTGTCAAGAAAACGTGGAAAGAGGTTGCAAAACCTACCTTGATGTGAGGTCGTAAATGATTGTGCCATCTTTCACGGCACTGCTTTCCCATGCGACCTGCAAGAGTTTGTGCAATCTGCGACCATTTCATATTCTTCAACAAGCTTCATAAGCAACTTTCAAAACACAATTCATGGCACAATTTAATTATAAACCATTATACTTCTATGACATGTTTCATAAATCTTGAATGAAATTAGAAAACATAGAGAACACTGCAATTCAATTCAATCCCACTGTCATGAAAATTCAACCGTAAGTTCTTATAACAAGTATGCATTTGTGACAAACTTTCAAAAGGTTTTGAAACCAAGATATCAGTGTCATAATTCAACCCTAAGACGTTCTTATAACAATTTATATGCATTTGTGACAAAATTTCAAAAGGTTTCAACCAAGATATACCCACAAGAATCAAACTGGCAAAGACCATAGATTAAACTATTGTGAAGATCATGAGGAACTAAACTAATTTACCTATCTTCTTCTGCAGTCCACTGGCCCTTGATTGCATTGGGTCTCTTGAATTCTTTACATGTCGTTTCCCTGACACAATATTCCCCCTCCTCTCTGGGAAAACATAAGCATGATAATGATGATCAAAACCCCGAGTGGTAGTAGTAGTAACACAGGAAAATTCTTCTCGCAAACAAAAAGACATATTCATTAAATTGAAACTGGGGAGCTCACCATTGACAGCAGGTGAAAAGTGCTGGAGATGTTTCTGATTCTGTTCAAGCTGGTAATCCAAGATCTGAGACTTGATTGCTGGAGATAGCATGGCGTAATTTTCATCAAAACCAGTAGAATTTTAGCTGTTTCTCAAGCATGTCAGCCACACCGTGACAATAATTGACTGGTTTATGAGATGACCTAGAACCAACAGCTCCCACTAAAACATGACTCCCTTTGCATATTTCCATTTTTTATAAATCTGATGATCAGATTTAGAAAAAAAGAGACTATGCAGCGTTGCAAACCTATCTGCTAAAGACATTTTCTCACCTGTCTGAGTCTTGAGACCTCTTGTAGGACCTCTCTGCCTTGTTTGCAAGGAATTTCCCATCAACTGGTGTATCACTATTCAATAATATTATTGCAGATGCAGATGAATCAGTACCCTCCTGAGTACCAATTCTCTCAAATCCACCACCTTGATCACCTAATTCCATCAAGAGGAATTGCCATAGTAAATAGGTGATATGTATCTATGAGAATCCAGAGTCAAAAGTATATCAGTCTTTTTCAGATCTACTCAACGTAGCTATGATCCTAGAAATTCACTTCGTGAGGAAACCATAATTCTATGATCCATTTCTATTTCTGCTTGTGACAGTGAAACTAGTCTCTTAACAATTTCTGAACTGTTGATCAAATAATGCATCGGACGGTTCATATTTTCTGATGGAAGTGACTCCTCAGCTTCCACTCATATGTATCTGCCCGGTTTTGCATCATTCCCAGTCACTTTTTAAGATTCCGGCATCCAGGCAGCGAGCTCTCACTATTTTAACTATGGTTGGGAGTTTCCAACGTTTTTTTTTTAATGTTTTTTCCCAAATTTTTACATCAAGGATTAGGTACACTTCCTAGATGTATAATTGATTCCAAAATATGGTGAATATATGGGCTTACCTAATGTATTTTATTTGGACTGCTTCACTAAAATGTATGTCTCTTTCAATCTTTTAAAAAGTAAAAAGAAACTCGGTAGGCAATTTTATTTTTACTTTTGTTTTAAATTGGTAAAATTACGATGATAAAAGGTTATGTTTATTGTAGTAAATATTTTGTCTAATTTTTTATTATTATTTATAACTGGATAGTTTAAATTCTAGATTATTTGAGTTGAAATATATACTTTAATTAAAGTTTTTTTGAAATTTTAGATGCTTAAAGGCGTTCAATTCATTTTTATTATGATTAAAAGCTAAATAAAAATCTATAAAAATATTCAAAATAAATCTAATTTTAACTAGTGGGTGCCACAATGCCCTTATAAATGAAAACAAAAAATAAAATCTAATTATTGAAGTTATGAAAACAATGGCTATGCTAGAAACAAAATAACAAGGTTGTTTGCATGTCATCCGACATTAAAAGGAAATTGGTCGAGAATACATTTTACAACACGGTGGATACATTTTCAAATTACCTTCTGGCGTGTTAACAAACATCAACGCACAGCCCTGACCTTCCTGCTACCAACGTTTTTCTACAGTCTTTTACAATTATATATGAAGAGAAGCATTTCCATGAACTTCATTATCCAGGGCCTTTATTGAGGGAAATAAGTTCAATCCTTTTATACCATGATAAAATAGAGAATAATAGAAGTATAGAAAGACTGAAACACTACAATCTGAACTTAGAAATTAAAAGCCACACAAACTATATGGTGAAAGGCACACCGTGACAATAATTGACTGGTTTCATTTTCAAGCCTGAGAATAATTTCATGGTTGTATGCAACCCAAAAACGGTGCAGAAACCCTAAATGCTCCATAAAGCCTTTACTTCTGAAATGTGCAGGTTTTCTGCACTTTTTCTTATTTTAGTATAAGAGAATATGATAGGAACAGAGGAGGAAAAGATAATTCCATAGGAAAATCAAGTCAAAACTGTCAAGAAAACGTGGAAAGAGGTTGCAAAACCTGCCTTGATGTCAGGTTGTAAATGATTGTGCCATGTTTCATGACACTGATTTTCCACGCAACCTGCAAGAGTCTGTGCAATATGCGACCATTTTCGCAGTCCATATTCTTCAACAAGCTTCACAAGCAACCTGCAAAACAATGTTACAACACAATTCATGGCACAATTTAATTATCAACCTTCATACTTCTATGACATGTTTCGTAAATATTGAATGAAATTAGAAAACATAGATAATGCTGCAATTCAATTCAATCCCACTGTCATGATAATTCAACCATAAGTTCTTATAACAAGTATGCATTTGTGACAAACTTTCAAAAGGTTTTGAAACCAAGATATCAGTGTCATAATTCAACCCTAAGACGTTCTTATAACAATTTATATGCATTTGTCACAAACTTTCAAAAGGTTTCAACCAAGATATACCCACAAGAATCAAACTGGAAAAGACCATAGATTAAACTATTGTGAAGATCATGAGGAACTAAACTAATTTACCTGTCTTGTTCTGCAGTCCATTGGCCCTTGATTACATTGGGTCTCTTGATACCTCTGCTTGAACGCTTTACATGCTGTTTCCCTGACACAATATTCCCCCTTCTCTCTGGGAAAACATAATCATGATTATGATGATCAAAACCCTGAGTGGTAGTAGTAGTAACACAGGAAAATTATTCTCGCAAACAGAAAGACATATTCATTAAATCGAAACTGGGGATCCCACCATTGACAGCAGGTGAAAAGTGTTGGAAATCAGGCGATATTCACCATTAAAATCTGTGAGGCAAACAAGAGCTTTCAATAGGAGAAGAAAACGTGAAGTGTCGGAGGAGAGAAACAGACGTGTCAAGACTCCAAAAGCTTTCGGGCTTAAGTAGATGTGTTGAGCAAGTGGAATTATTTTACAATGTATGTAAAATTTTCCGTAAGAGTGCGATCCGCGTGCTTAAGTAGTTGTCTTAAGCATTGCCAAGTGGAATTATTTTACTGTGCATGTACAATTTTCTCTGAGACTGTCATCCGCCACAAAGGTCTATGTCTATAGTAAACTTGTGGAAGACTTGGGTGTGACATCTCAGTCAATTGGTCGATTGCCCAAGTAGCATAGCAATTCAAAGTTAAAATTGGGTGGAACCATTGCTAAGATTGGATAAAACCAATGTTGATGGGCTTAATCATTCGTATAATATTGTTTAAAAAATGTTACTTTAACTACGAAATAAACAATGGAATTATTTGGTTTATCTAGCATGATCGTAATGTAGGTTTGCAAAATCTTGGTTATGCGATGTCATAGTACACTTATTTCAGTACCATGTTCATTTCTGGTAATGTTCGCCATCGCTTAGACCTTTTAGTACCATGTTCATTTCGTTTTGCTGAGGTGGATACTTTTTTTTCATGTTGGATTATTGTCAACAATGAATATATATGTTTTATATTTGTATATATAAAAAGTATATATGCCTTTTATATGTATATATCTAAAGTAATATGTATTTCCTTCATTTTATGTATATATTTAAAGTATACAATTTTAAATAGTGATAAAAAACTATCTCATTTCTAACATTTCATTCATTATATATTGTCCTTTACAATCAAGTTGTGTCTTGATGTTTTTATATGCAATATCATTAAAAGTGAAGTATTATTCAATAAGTCCATTGTTTGTATTTAAAAACATTGACTCTAGGGAGCAACCACATTATGGGTACACTTTGAATGAGCTGAATGTTTTTAAAGAATAGAAATGCTTTTTACAGTTACCCACTATTATTTGCTTCTATGTTTATTGAATTGCAAGAACTGTATAATGAAAGATTTATTTTATGGTGGTAGCATAATCTTAATAAGATTTTTTATGTGAGATTTAAGGTGGAATATGGTCTAGAGTGTTTTATCTAGATAAGAGGATGAGACAAGAGTATAGTAGAGATTAATTTTATGGCACTTTCAAAATTAGAAATAAACAATTATAAACCAAAAAAATATAAAAAATTAAAAATTGGTATCTCATCAAGGGATGAATGGATAACTCACAAGTGATGAATGGATAACCTAACACTTCAGGGATAACCTGAAGAATGTGGATGATAACATGTAGAAAGGCATAGATAACTCACAAGTGTCTTCTATTCCATTACTGTCTTTCAACCATTTGATCCCTATCAAAGTTATCCAACCACAAAATATGTGGGTGTGCTAGAATTGTTTTTCACATAATCTCACAAATCCATAGTCCCATAGGCATTTTTCAGGTTTTTCAACACAAATTTAATGTATATATGCCTTTTATATGTATATATCTAAAGTAATACATGTCTTTTATGTTATTAATTATATTTAATTATAATAATAAATTATTAATTACATAATATAATAATTTGAATAATAAGAAATGAGTAATATATTTTAAAAATTATATCAACTGTTTTCAATTTGTGAAGGCATATATGCCTTCACTGAATGTAAAAGGCATATATACTTTTTATGGCTTATTGTATGTATACAAATTTAAATAGTTATAAAAAGATATCTCATTTCTAACATTTCATTTATTAATTAATGTTTTAGATTCATTATTATTTAAAAAATACATATTTTAATATGTTTTTATTAATTATTTTCAATGTTGTTTATTGTATCATTTGGTTAACATTATGTTTGAATTCCTAAAACCATATATGTTTTTATTTTCCAGATCTTTGCCTCAAATCCACATAAAAAATGGATGTAAAAAAAATCCCTCATCATACAACAGTATGCATCAGACACCTGATAGATGAACCAAGGTTGAGGCATCGATTTCAAATACATGTTCTACATCCTGGAAGAGGAAACCTTTCCAAACCAAAAATTCAAAAGGAGATAGGGAAGAAATTTGGTATTACTGGTACACAACAAATATTTATTTACGGTTTTCGTAGGTATGGACAAAGATCTTTAGGTTTTGGGTTGGTATATGACAAGCTTGAGGATGCAATAAAATATGAGCCTAACCATAGATTGGTGAAGAACGGAATTCGTGATCTTGGCAAGAAAACCGAAAAAATTACTGAAAAAAAAGCAAAGAAAATTCGTAGTGTTATGCCAAGAAAAAAAAAATTTGTTGAGCCACTGTCATCACCATATACATAAAAAAAAAATAGTGAGAGTCCCTTTTCTTTCAGTTCGCATCATTGTATTTATTCAGTCTATCGTTACATACAATTGTCTAAATGTGTTGAAGATATTTTATAAGTTTGAATAATATTTTGAATTTTGATCTGCTCCTAAATAATCTGTTGTCGACCTACATGTTCTGGTTTTAAATAAATCATGGCTTCATTTCATGAATCTTTTTATAAAGGATATGGAAATTTCGAGTAGCTATGTTTTAGTTTTTGCTTCAAATCAATATTTTTATTTCTTTTGATCTTAAAATAAACAGATTTATGTAGTGTATAACATCAAAATTTATTGGCTATATCGATATTTTAATGGAAACTATATTTTACATCTTTTAAATAGTACAACTAATATTACATATCTTTCCCTCATACACTAAAAGTATTTTATCAATTATGTTGATAGTTACACTAATATATGATCTTGTGTCCTTCTATATTAATAAAAATAATGCGGTTAAAATGTAAACATTCCAATTAAACCAATAATATTCAATACATTCATAGAGAGATTGCACTAACAACAAATGAATAAACAAGGCATTCGATCTCAACTTGGTATGGGAACAAACATTGCACATTAAAGAACACTAACAGATTTATGTACTGTATAACATCAAAATTTATTGGCTATATGGAGAATTTAATGGAAACTATATTTTACATCTTTTAAATAGTACAACTAATATTACATATCTTTCCCTCATACACTAAAAGTTTTTTATCAATTCTGTTGATAGTTACATTTATATATGATCTCCTGTCCTTCTATATTAATAAAAATAATGCGGTTAAAATGTAAACATTCCAAATAAACCAATAATCTCCAATACAGTCACACCGAGATTGCATTATCAACAAATGAATAAACAAGGCATTTGATCTGAACTTGGTATGGGAACCAACATTGCACATTAAAGAACACTTTTTTGCACTTGAAATAACAAAGATATTCCATATTTGCTCCACAATTGACATTCACGCCTTGTTCAAATGAAAACAACATAACTAACGATCTTGTAATTAATTATGACTTTCTATACACCTCATGTCAGAAGACACCATAGGCAGCAATGAACATCAGAATCCAAGATAGCCCTTCATCGATTTCAGAATGCAATAAAAAATTCAACAAAAAACTTAACCCAACTACTACAAAACAATTTAATGTATGGCATCATGTAACAAAAATCCAGTAACCATCATGGCCATACAACAATGTCACAATTCAACTTGATTCTCACTCACTATGATGATCCACCATAGGACTTCATACATTAAACATATAATGCTCTTATGAAATTGCTTTTAATGTTGTAATGCAATGAACCACATTAATTAAAAAAACCATAATACAATATATTCATATAGAAAGAACCCAATAATTTCACTACACCTAATCATTGTGCAACATTACAATGACTTAAATATTGTCACACTACCACATTACTCAACATAGCCATAATGCAACATGGCAATTATGTCGCATTGTGACGTTTGTCACATGCTATGTTACATTGGCGACATTCATCAAGGGTTGTGTCACATTGTGATATTCGCCACGGGTTATGTCACATTGTAATAATGTCCAATATTTGACACATTAATAATGTCTGTTTGGCATTCGATTTCAACTCGGTATGATAACATACATTGCACATTAAAGAACACATTTTTTGCACTTGAAATAACAAAGATATTCCATAACTAACGATAAGGTAATTTATGATCACTTTCTGTACTAAGTTGACATAATGTCAAATGTTTTTCAACAATTGCATATATGAGTTCCTCAAATTACAATTTAAATAATCAATACAATATTTCACTTCATCAAGTAACAGTAAAAATAATATATGTAATTGTTGCAATTAAATTCCTATATTCCCTCATTTTAAGAATCCATACATTCATTTACATCATTTTCATGGATGCATTGCTTACTATTGTATTGAAGTTGTTACTTTTTGTATTCGTTTAAATTTTTTTTTTTTTCATAAATATCACAAAACATAAAATATATGGAACTGAAACTGCTTAGAAAATAATTTAATTTCACATTAAATAAACATCAATTAAACAACTGTTGCACTATTACATTCTACGAAAACATCTCACTACAAACATTGCAGATTATGCAACAATTATTCCCACTTGAAATAACAAAGATATTCCATATTTGCTCCACAATTGACATTCACGCCTTGTTCAAATGAAAACAGCATAATTAACAATCTTGTAATTTATGAAGACTTTATATACACCGCATGTCACAAGACACCATAAGCAGCAATGAATTGCAGAATCCAAGATATCCCTTGATCGATTTCAGAATCCAATAAGAAATTCAAAATAAAACTAAAGCCAACTACTACAAAACAATTTAATTAATGGCTTCATCTAACAAAAATCCAGTGACCATCATGCCCATACAGCAATGTCACAATTCAACTTGATGCTTACTCACTATCATGATCCACCATAGCACTTCATACATTAAACATATAATTCTCTTATGAAATTACTTTTAATGTTGTAATGCAATGAACCACATTAATTAACATTACCATAATGCAATATATTCATACATAAACAAACCCATCAAACATAACCCTTCGTTTATGTCAAAACATAGTTAACACGTGAAAATTTCACTACACCTAATCATTGTGCAACATTACAATGACTTAAATATTTTCACGGTACCAAATTACTCAACATAGCCATAATGCAACATGGCAATTATGTAGCATTGTGACGTTTATCACATGTTATGTTACGTCAATGACATTAATCAAGGGTTGTGTCACATTGTGATATTCACCAAGGGTTTTGTCACGTTGTAATAATGTCAAAT